>JAILYA010000150.1:0-184863 GCA_021437795.1 Rhodamnia rubescens
CTTTAAATATTGGCAACAATTGAACAAAGGAAAAAAAAGAAACAGAACAACATTGAGCCAAAGTAATTACTAATAGGCAAAAAGCAAAAACTTTCAGTTATTTATCACAGATTAGTGCTTTCTAAAATCACCCCAGGCATTCATGAAGAAACTGGAGAGCCAGTAAAGACAATGAAAGTCTGTGAGGTTCGACTACAGAAGGAACGCCTTATTTGCGCGCAACTTCTCATATAAGTTACTCAACCAATGAAAAGAAAGAAATCGCACAACTAACAAAGCAATAGCGAAAGGAAGTTATGTCACCTGGCCAGAATAAGGAGACCCCTCATCATTAGGTTTCCTCGCAGGGGGGACGAGGGGGAGAACCTGAAAAGCGAAAAGAAAACGAACGGTAACAGAAAATTTGAAACAAACAGTTCGGATTGAAAAAATTCGACATGATCACTCCTGAAAGACATAGAAGAGAGTAAAAACATAGTAAAGACTGTGAGAGCACATGGAAACTTACATCTAGCATCTGCCCCGGTCAATTCTAGCAAAGAAAATCAAATACAGTCACAAAGCAAGTAAATTCTAATGATCACACCAACCTAGGATTGCCAAAGTTTTTTTTTTTTGGTCAGAGGATTGCCAAAGTTGAAAACGTGGAATTATGACGTGAATTCCTCAATTGACTTGATTTACTGGAATGAAATTGACAAACAATATGCAATATTTCTTCAGAGCAGACAAAGACACAGAAAGAAACTTCATCCTGCGGGAAAAAAAAGTGGGAAGCTTGCTTCACACCAACCTGCCAAACGGAGCAACCGGAGGCGTGAAGCCAATCCAGAAAGCTGAACGCCTCCTCGCCGAGGTCTCCAATCCCGTACGGCCCCCGGAACGACGTCGGGTGGAGGAGGACGCCGGCGCGTCTCCGCTCGCTCGGGTCGGCCTCGGGGAACCACTCGCCGTAGTCGGCCGGCAAGTCCTCGCCGACGGCCACTCCGGCGACGGCGCCCTTCGCGGAGAGGGCACGGAGAGTCCGGCTCCAGGCCGGCGGCCTCGAGTTGCAGGTGAAGGTCGGTGGGGCTGTGCATTTGGAGGGAGATGCGGGGGAGACGCGTAGTTTGGGAGCGAGAGAGGAGGAGAGGGAGGTGGAGATCGCCATGAGAGTAGAAGTGGGAGTGGAGACTGGTGGAAGGAAGAAGAGTAGGAGAGAGAGAGTGTGACGTACCGGACCGGGGAAGCACGTTAAGAACCGCGGGTCCGCCGGTCGGGCCGAGATGGATAGTTTTTAAATGGGATAATGACATAAATAATCTCGAACTTTGATCTAATGTGTATTATATAGCTCGAAACTTTAAATTTATTCAATATGATCATTGAACTTTAACCTAATATTCAATATGATCCATAAACTTTAGTTTGTTCAATGTGATCTTTGGACTTTTTGCTTACATGTTCGTTATAATTCACTTAACTATATTTAAAATATTCAATGTAGTCTTTCCATTAATTTAAGATCATGGAAAATAATGAATATTTTCATATAGTTCGGGGACTAAATTGAACATTTACTAAAAATTCGGGGATTACATTGAATAAGTCAAAAGTTTATGGACGAAATTGCACATTAGGTTAAAGTTCAAAGACTATATTGAACAAATTAAAAGTTCGGGGGACCACATGCGCATTGGATCAAAGTTCGAGGATTATTTGTGTCATTTTTCCTTTTCAAAGTTCTCTCTAGCGTGGGCAACCGGGCATGTCCTCTCGAGTTGAAATTACAAAAATGGAACAATAACACTAATAGTCCATATACTTTACATAATACTTAAAATTTTAATTTATTCAATTTAATCACTAAACTCCTTAAATTATATAAAAATATTCAATATTATCTCTCGACATTGAATTAGTGAAATGATAATATTGGACATTTTAATATCATCTAGGAACTAAACTAAATATGTACAAAAAATTTAGAGACTGCGTTAAATAAATTTAAAGTTCGAGAACGACATTGCATGTTGAAATACAATTCACACACCATTATGTGCCGTTTACCCTATAAAAGTCTTTTTGAGTCCGACACACCCACAAAGTCTCCTTCTCTCCACCGCAAATTTGAGGTCAATGATGGCCACTGCCTAGCTCAAGGCGAAAGAGCAAAGGTGCGTATGGTAAAACTTCTCTATTAGAATCAACTTCGACTAAAAGTTGATTTCTCTACTTTCTCTTCAAAGTGGCAGTTGATTTTTCTACTACTTTCTTTGCGAGATTGACTTCGATTAGAAATTCGTTTGATAACGGTTAAAAATTTCTACTTTTCAAATATTATTAACAAAATCTTCTTGGCGGTGGTTGACGGGCGGCGATTGATGGGCAAGCGGTGACGGTTGGGCATCGACAAAGCGGTGATGGCGACGGCGGGAGGGCGACGGCGGGAGGGCGACGGTGGGCGGGCCGGTAGTGGAGAGGGGAGGGCTAGAAGGCGGTGGCGGTCGGTGGGCGACGGCCCAGGGCAGACGGTGGTAGTCGGGCTATTGCAACTGCGGGAGGGCAAGCGAGGCGGTGGCGGGCGGGGGCGAGCGGTGGTCGGCGGCGATGGTCGACGAAGACGAGTGTAGTTCAAGAAGTGATTCTAAAAGTTGAGAAGTTTAAATTTTTTACTTCTCAAAATTTGCAAAAAATCATATCATAAGTAAAAATTCTACCATAAGTCAATTTTTTTTACCAAACGGATTTCTATTTTGGAAGTGTTTTTTGCAAACGGATTTCTCTACCGATTGACTTCCCGCGAGAGAAATTGAAAAGTAAAAGTATTATCGTGCGCACCTTAAGAGTAATATTTTTTTAATCCTCTGTTTTCAAATATTCATCTCTGCACCGTCCCTTTTTGTTTGGACACCAGCACTACGTCCTAAAGGATGTTATAGAGTCTAATATCAATTACGGCAATGCTTTGTTTGTTTAGCGAGAAATCAATAATTTTGAAAAAATATATATTTTAAAATAATCACTTGTGTCATTCGAAATAATTAATCAACAAAAAATATTTTCGTTATCTAAATATTTTCACGGATGACGAAAATATTTTTCACTCATCCATCTTTGTAAGTGATTCATGCGATTGTTTTTTGGACAGTATCTTTCGAATTATTCGTTTCGGTGCAACAAACGCCGCGATTTCCGCGAATTTGACACAATGTTTATACGAACATTTTTGTTTAATCCTCAGGGGCGGAGCACAAACTTTAGTCACTCGATGCCCTCAGAGCTCATGCATTCTATTTTTACCCTTCATGTCTGGAAATTCATGCTAGTAATGAATTAGGCAAATGCTTAGATAATGCCTATGAATAACTGCAGAATAGGTTCCAAGCACATTCAATCAAAGCTGATTTAAGTCCACAATGAACTTGCTGTATGGAAGACAGAAAGACTTTTCTGTGGCAGATTCAATCACTTTCGGCTTGATTCACCGTCGTGGCCGGCCCTATAAGCTTCCCCGATCCCATTCGCAAGGTTAGCGAGGAGAGCTGTCCGGCCGTGGAGCTATGCGTTCCTCCATCCCCGACCAGAGAATATTTCCTCGTCCCTCGACGTGATGATCGGGCAAAGCGTGTAAAAGACCTCTCACAGCAGAGTGGTGTTTCAAGAGTGCAA
Organism: Rhodamnia rubescens; assembly: GCA_021437795.1. Taxonomy (NCBI): domain Eukaryota; kingdom Viridiplantae; phylum Streptophyta; class Magnoliopsida; order Myrtales; family Myrtaceae; genus Rhodamnia; species Rhodamnia rubescens. Next base: position 3,652 of record JAILYA010000150.1, read on the forward strand.
AAACGAAGTACCCTTCACAGCTAGTACTTGAAAACAAAGATCGACCAAAGAAATTATGATAATCCTAGACTTACTAATCAACATCGAAATCACTAGAAAGTGCACTATAACCTCCATTTTGAACACTCGAGCAAATTAAGCTGTTCACATATCTAACCACCTAATCAAATCCATTTTACACCTCAACCCAACTATATCAGATCAGATTACAGTACCAGCTCTCTTGAGACGGCATCGAATTCTGGCTCGACGGTCTGTTCGTTTACATGCCAATCTCATTATTCGTAGCGAATTATCAGTGCCGTATAATACCATACGCCTAACTCCTAGCTGGACTTCTCATTCTTGCTGTTCTTTTCAACTTTCTGGGTATACAGCAGCTAGAATTTTCAGACACGAGAGGGACTAAGGATTCCTGGAGACCTCATATCGGGTTCCACATGATCCTGCATTGTCCAATCCTTGCTTCAGATCTCGTCGGACCAATCGCTGAGCTCGCTTTCGTAGAACAGCCCGTCGACAATCTGGTCGACGAGGGAGTCGATGAGCGTGTTGCAACTGCGAGAGAAGATGCGGCCTACACTGGTTCGGGCGCTGGAGAACCAAGCGAAGAATGCGGCGCAGGCAACAGCTCCGAGGCACACCCCTGCTGCCTTGGCAATACCTTGGACGTCCATCTTCCTGAACAGGGAGTTTCCAGTCACCGCCTCCTCCGCCACCGTCGCCGCGAAGACGATCTGGTTGACAGTGACATCCAATCTCATAAGGTCAGATCATGCACGTCCTGATTCGTATATCAGTCAATGAGCAATTTCTTGGGAAGCAGATCAGCACAACATGAGACAAGACGATCACGGTTTTGACACAAAACGAGTTAACCTTGTCTAGAAGGAGCATAATCGGGCCATTGGTAACCGAACATTTCGCTAATCAACTCACATTTAACCTTTCAACTTTAGTAAAAAATTGTAATTTTCTAGGATGAGCAGCTCCAAGCTTCAGTCCAATTGGGCACTCTCCAACCCCAAAACCAAATCTGTAAAATTTGGCCTTACATGAGTCATTCCTATAAGTTCCCACTGAAGAACTGACAAAACAACACCTTGTATCTACATCCAAGAATTTGCAGACAACTCCACCAACCATAGCAAACTCAGAACTATATCAGCAGTTGCACAAGCAAAATTCACCTCGTAGGTACTTGTAATCTCATGGATCAAGTAAAACACGAGTCGAATCCGAATACATGCTTAGAATCTGAAATTGCATATCCCAGTTGGATAAAGAATCCAACTTTGTACTATTCAACTTCCCAATGAAGATATCTGCTGCTACAGTAAAGTAAAGGAATAGAAGACAAACTCAATCAATAATGAGCATAACCAGAGACAGAGACCTTCATCTCATGTGATTCCGAAGCATAACCATGGTGTTTCACTTCAATCAAGCAGAACAATCAAAACTATTGCTGAACTGAACAAGCAAGTTGGTTTCTTTAAAATGAAAAGAACAGAAAAAAAGATGGAGACTACACAAACACTGACCATGGCTAAGCGACCAGAGATGATCTCGAAGTCCTGGCTCTTCTTGGAGCTCTCGATGTACTCCGACAGCGTCTCGAAGAAGGGCGACACCGCATCGCCGCCGCCAACCCTCTTGCTCTTGATGATCCCCACCGGATCAGAGCCGTAGGATCTCAAGTTGCACAGCCGAGGCTGCAGCTGGATCTTCCCGTTGCCGCCGTCGGGCTCCGCCTGCTTCGGCCTCTGCACAGAGACCTGGACTGGGCCGGCCGGCTCTCTCCTCGCCACCTCCTGCTTCGTCGCCGGCAGCTGGCAGTGCACCGCACGCGCCGCCGTCGCCATGGGTCCAAACGTGGGCGGATTCCAAGAATCTTTGGGTTTGTGTTTGGTTCGTGGTGGCGTCAAGGCTGAGTTTGGGAATCTTCGTGGTATCGTGGGACGACACGTCTGTCGTTTATCTGTGCAGCGGTCCGGAGGGTGGTGACGTGCCGGTGGGTCCCACGATGACGTGGCGAGAGATGGTTGGGCAACGTGGTTTCGAGGCGCATGGCTCGTGGAATAACGTGGTGTGGAGTAGACATGGCTATATGGAATCGAGGCCGGAACCGGCCCGTTGACCAAGCTTGTTGATCGGGACCACAGTTCCGACCAGCCCTTTAAAAAAAAAAAAATGGCCTCCGGGCCCCAAAGGCCCTTGCAACGGCTCTTTGGGACGGCCATCCGGCAAAAATAATAATAATTTTTTTTAAAGTTAAATAACCCTCCTCTTTTTTATAAATATCAATAATCTTCGTTTTTATTTTTCTCACAAATTCTCTCAATAATTCTCTCAATTCTCTCAAATTCTCTTAATCCACTCAATTCTCTCAATTTCGCCTCAATTCTCTCAAAATGGCAAGTAGGGCGGAAAATACCTGGAAATGGTAAGATGATGATGGGAGATTCCAAACATCCTATTCCCGAATATGATCCTCGTGAGTATACATATTGGGAAGACGACGACGATAATATCAACGTTGTTCCCATTCCCGAACGTCGAACACGTCTCAACATAAGAAAGTCTTTATCCTCCTACTAGTGTTGAAGAAATGTCGACGGAAATGAGCCGAACGGAAGGGTCAAGAGAAAGTACATCCGACTTTGGATCGCACTTCGACAAGATATATGATGAAAGCGAAGGTAAGTACAATATAAATTGTAAATATTGTTTGTAAACATATAAATTTACCAAAGGAGATAGCTACGGAACATTCCGTCGACATCCGACGAAGAAACATCCAACGCAAATGCGGGGATCGACACTAGGAAACAACAAATTTTCGGGTACGCCAATCCTAATACTCATCCTTTATTCCATTACATTAACTGAATATGTTGCCCTTGATCATGCTCCTTTTACTACTCTTGGTGAAAATTTTAATTTGAAATATTTGATAAATCTTGCGTTAGTTCAAATGACATCAACTATTTCGAAAAAGTACTCTTAAACGTGAACTTTTGCATCTTTATAAAAAACAAAAAAAAAACTTTAGCAAATTTTTTTCGAAATTCAATGAACTTGTGCATTTAGGAAGCGATATTTGGAGTGATCCTTGGCAAATTCATTCTTATATGGGTGTTACGTGTCATTGGATAGGTGACGACTGGATCATTCAAAAAAGACTTCTTGCATTTCGAGTTTTTGATGAAAAACATTCGCTCATAATATTTATAGAATAATTAGATAAGTTTTAGAAGAATATACTTTGATAAATAAAGTATTTTCGGTTGGTTTTGATAATGCCGCCGCAAATACCGCTTCCATTCCCGAATTAGAAAATATTTGCAAACCCTCTTTTGGCGGATAATTTTTTCACATTAAATGTGTTTGTCATGTTTTAAATTTATGTGTACAAGATGGTTTACGAACTCTTGAGACTTTTTTCGCCCCAATAAAGGGTGCAATTAAATTTTTATGGAGTCGTGCCCATTTTATGAAAAGCATGGAAAAAATTTTGTAAACAACATGGGAAAATGGCAAAAAGGTTTCCAAAAGATATTCCGACTCGTTGGAATTCTATTACTACGAGTTGCTTCGTTAAACTTTTGATTACAAAGATTTATTGTGTATGTTTATTTCGCAAAATATTCTCGAAATTACTTTACTTCCGCAACATTGGGACATTTGAAAAAAAAAATTACATTTTTTGAAAATTTTTAATGATGCTACTAATGCTTTATCCGGTATTTATTATCCTACTACGCATTTATTTTTAATAGAATGTGTTAATATTGATAATGTTTTTAGTGAATATGAAAAAGATATTGAATTAACTCGGACTATTTTAGTAATGCGAGAAAAATGGTTGCATTATTATTTCAAAATTCCTCTTGTCTATTTAGTTGGTATTGTTTTTTTATCCACGTATTAAATTAGATGGTTTGCTAGATTATCCGAATGTGTATTATTATGATTGTTTACATTTACAAGATGCAATAGATATTTCAATTATACAAGGAGAGGTTAAAGAATCTATAGTAGCATTATATGGAGAATTTTGTGGTAGATGTGGTTTAAGTGATAGTGGATCTTTACAATTTATTGCCTCACAGGCTAAACCGATAGTTCACTTAGTAGAGGGTACGATATGCTTAAGAGTAAACAAAAAAAATAAAAAGGGGCAATAGGTAGTATTTCCGAATTAGAAAAATATTTAACCACTCAATTTGAGTTTTGTGATGCCAAACATAGTACAGATTTTCAAATCCTAAAGTGGTGGAAGAGTCACTCAAACGATTACCGGGTTCTCGCCCTCATCGCTCGTTAGATATTAGCAACTCCTTTTTCAAGCAGTTGCGGTGGAACAAGCATTTAACTTGGAGGATTAGTTTTGGACTCTCACGGTTCAAGATTAAGTCCGGAGTTTGTGGAAGCTCAAACTTGTGTCGACGATTGGACGAATACTAAATTTCGATACCAAGAGCTGGATCGAGAACACGAATTCTTTAGTGAGGATTGTGGAGATACCACCGCCACGGGTACCACAACGGGTAGCGACGATTGATGATAAGGTAAGTTATGGTTATCAAAGATAAAAGAACTACATGGGCTTTGATTCTTCTAAATCCCTAAGAAGATATGTAGGCGCTTAATGATAATTCATTAAGTTCAAGCCGATTCCTCCTCTATTTTTTTTTCAAATTTTATTACAATGTACAATTTGATTATAATTTCTAATTTCTAATTTTTTTATGTTTATTTTATTATTTATTATTTTAAAAATTAAATTTAAAAAATGGAACCGAATCCGGCCCTTGACCGAACCGGCCCCTTCAAGGGCCGTTTCGGTTCCACCCTTTGGAGGAATCGGAACCGCCAAGTCTAGTGTGGAGTGATGTGTCCCAATCGGAAAAAGTTCGTTGGCATGGTCCTTAAGGTGCGTCGGATCCGGTGAATTTCACGTGGGGCCCATAAAATCCAACAAACGACATACACCGGTGTTCGGATTCAACCCCGGTCGGAGCAAGCACGAGGGACACGGACGGGATTTTGTCTCGTAATTACACGTTAACAATTGATTCGCATGAACTTTTTTACGATCTAAACCTTATGACGGACATACTTTCACTTTTTCTTAGCACGAAACAGATGAAATATTCTCAATATATAGATGTTAACGTATAGACTCCCATGAAATTCGACAATAGAAGATCTGTTTAAAGTAGCTATGATCAATTCCTAAGTGAGTCGGTCCTAATCTAAAATTTGGAATCAACTCATGATTCTCGATTTCCAAAAATTGAACATTCCAATTTTTGGTTTGTTCGGCAAAATAGTAAATGTCAACGTTGCATCATTTTACTGAAAAAATATATGTTCATCAAGTGGTTATGTCGTTGTTCATTCATACGGAAGGCTATGATTTCACTTTTTGTGTGTGCGCAAAAGTGAACTTTTTTGAAATATCGGTTCAATCGAAGAACCGGCCAGCATTGGAGACAGTCACGCAACCCACTAGGCCGATGATCTCTCGCTCATTTTGATTTCAATATTTTCACGTATTTTTAATTCTTTTCGTATTCATTTTTATGATTATATTTGTCTTGACGTCCGATGTTCTATCAATTGATAGATATGACATTGAAAGTTCTGTCACATTTCTTCTCATTATCAAATCACAGTCCTTGCCTTGGCGTCCAAACACAACATAAAAGTATATTGGATGGATCTGCTTTATAGCTAATCGATCTACATGCAACGGAGACATTGCCAAATCTACAAGAGAAGCTAATAATTGTATCTAACGCAGTCGGCTTAGTACATTCGAATCGTCAGATCTTCTAGATCCCAAATGAGACTTATATGATATGACGAAGCTATAGTTCCAGGCTTCTGCTGATTAGAGGCAGCTATATAGTTTTTCGACCTAGGAGGGGGCTAATCCCGACCGGAACTAGAAACTCAATGTAAAAAACACAAAGAAAAACTATTGAAATGAGCAAAATCTAGGTAAAGCTACAAGCCTACAACTACATGACGAGAATTCAAACATATGGGAAACTTCTTTCTTTGTTGTTCATGGCCATGGACAATATACAGAAGAAATGAAAGAAAAGAATTGCATAAGACGCTTTCCACGTAGATCTATGAGAAAAGTTGTCCTTAAGAACTCTCTTCCCTCCCCTTGCCGCCCTCGTTTTCTGCCTTAAAATCATCCAAGTGACGATCCACCGGTCATTCTCGCTGTGAGCTGATGATGAAGAACAACCGGCCACCACCGCCCAAGGCAGCGTAGCGTGTTCATTCGGAACCCTTCGCCAGATGATTTGGTCATCATTAATGAAATGCATCGAACTCAAATCCTCACAAAGAATATGCTAAGCTCTGGCCCGTTGTTGCCCTCCGGGCTCAACATGTACAGCGTCTCCGAGTCCTTCGACCCGACGACCCGCTCAAAGTGTGCCCGCATGTAGGCCAGCTCGCCGTCGGGGCCCTCTGTGTCGGAGTTGCCCGGCAAAACCCCGGCGCCCATGGACACGGCCTTGAGGAGCTCCATCACGTTCAGATCCTCCGCCGTGGCCTCCCTCTTGACCCCGTACCCGGACTTCTTCCCGTTGCAATACATGGTCCACAAGGGCTCGTCCAGAATCTTGGTCTTGTCCTTGTCCGGTCTCTTCTCGCATTCTAGGGCGATTCTCACCATGCCCGAGCTCAGCTCCTTTTGCAACACGTTGGTTTGCATGGCGAGTTCCACCACCAGCGTGGGGAGGCATTTAGGGGTCTCTTGCAGGGACAAGCTGACTCTCCCTTTCCGGTACCCGAATAGGGTGCCGGTCACGCGGGCCCCCGAGACTGTCCGGTGGGAGTCGGGGATGCCCATCGGGAGCGTTGGGAACTTGCACACCGGGGTTATGATCGGGAGCGACCGGAACACGGAGCGGAAGACGCGGAACACCTTGGTCTTGTGCTTCTTCTTCTGGGAAGGCTGGACGAGGGAGACCAGCTGGCGGGGCGGGGGCGGCGGCGAAGGAGGCGCCCGTCGTGGGCCGGTGGTTGTCGGATGAAGCGGCGCCTGCGAATCTTGGCTCCCCCATTATTGGATGTGCATGGACCGGCAATGGAAGGAGGCCATGAGAGAGAGAGAGAGAGAGAGAGAGAGAGAGAGAGAGAGAGAGAGAGAGAGAGAGAGAGAGAGAGAGAGAGGATTAGGATTGCTTTGTTAAGGTTGGCATGGGCATGAGGTTGGAAAGGGTCTTCGGATCCTAAAATTGAGGAACTTTGAACCTCCCCAATTTTGGCTTCAAAGAGATTCCGCATCTGCATGCATGAAAAGTGCAACCATTATACAATAGAAGAGGCCATGCACCGGCATTTATCGATGGCACCTGAGAAAGAATTTTATTACATTGGTCACTAAGGGCTTTCTTAACATTTATAATCGATGAAGCATGCTCTGTTATTTTTTACCATACGATCTCATAATCAATGAATATTTTATGCAAAACACATAATGATGGTGTGTGAATCTACGGTTGAGATTGTATTATCGCTGACAAGATCTTGTCAAGAAAGCATTTTCCGATCACTAAACTAATAGGGTGGACCTCCATGATGTTAAGCGCACCGCCTCTCCTAAGAATAAGGGCGACAAAAGTAGCATTTAAACTACGTACATGCAATGGGCCTAAAGTCCTATCGACCGACACATTTCATGACTTTGCATGCAATATAAGAGAAATCGGAGGAAACATGAGCAAAGACAATAAAGTTACACTATGCCGGGATATTCTTAAACGCGATGCAAGCTAATAGGTATAAAAGAGATGGCTCTAAATGTTTTACCTAATTACCTTTGCTACCGAAGGATTCTTCAACTCGGCAACAATCGAATAGTTCACGCGGTCCGCATCGCTGCAAATCGGTAACAATTCGTAAGCAAGACAACCTACAAACCATAAGGTTCTCACTAAAATGAAAAATATTTGTGCATTTAGATCCTTTTAGTCCAATTGTGCAATTTTTCCAAACATGAGGACTGAAATGAGATGCGAGGGTATCAAAGTCTCATGTCATTACTCTAAAAGTAAAAAAAATTTGGGTAAAATGATTTAAAATGAAATTTTTTAGCCAATTTAGGATATGTTCAATGAAGAGGCATGTGGTCCCAAACTGAATTTTTAAAAATTTTAGAGGCCAAAATGAAAAGGGAATTAAAATAAAAATAAGGACTATTTTTGCACATTTTTCTGATCACGAATACTATTTTTCCCGACTTTCAGCTATTTTTATAATTTAAATAAATCCGAAAAATGTCAAAAATTACGAAAAATATTTTTTGTTCAAAATTGGTTTCTAAGTCTATGCCAAAGATTCTGAGATTAATTTTTTAATTTTATGAATTATTTTAGTATTTTTAATTAATTTTATAAAATAAAATAATTAAAAATCGGTGTCAACATCTTGTAAGAACAAAAGAGAAGAGAGTGTGTTCAAAAACAAAATTGTTCCCAATTGTTTCTAAAAAATGTTCCAAAAGTGTTTAAAAAGTGTTCAAGAAACACGAAACAAATTTTTCTTGTTTTTTATTTTTTTCCTAAAAGTGTTTTTGTTTTCAAAAGTGTTCCGAACACTTTTAACACTTTTTTACCATACGCGTTTCTGTTCCCAAAGTATTCGGGAACACTTTGGGAACATAAACACTTTTTTTGAAGCGTTACCATACGCATCCTTAGCATCACGTTCTCTCTCCCCCGGTCCAAGTGAGTCTTGCTGAGCCCGACACGCCCACCACGTCTCCTTCTCTCCGCCGCGCAGATTGGAGGTCATTGACGGCCGCTACTGAGCTCAAGGTCAAAGAGAGTATAAGAAACGGGTTTGGGTGTAGGCCTTGAGTGCCCACAAGACAAATGCGTTTTTCTAGGTCGGGGAGGTACAAAATTTAAGTCTTGAATCCTGCGGATGATTTTTATAAGGGAAAATTTCAAATAAAGGCCAAAAGTGTTCTCATTTTCTAAAATTAGAACTTGAAATGGTTATTACTTCTAATAAAGGACAAAAATGCTCTTATTGTCTCGAATAGGAGCCCGAAATGGGCATGGATGTTTCAAATTAGGGCTTAACCTCGTCGGTCGCCCGGCCGTTCAAATATTCGGCCGATCGAGGGTATTTTCGTCAAAAAATAATTTTAACCTAATTTTTAGTTAAATTTAATTAAAAAAATAAAAAGTAAAAAAAATGAAACATAGGTGCGAGGGGCTGCCCTCCCGCTTGTGGGCCGCCCCAATGCCACGGCGGGCGGCGACTCGGGCCGAAGAGGGCCCGGCCAACCAAAGCCATTGTCCCACCGTCGTCGGGGCGGTGACCACCTGTGTTTCACTTTTTTTTTACTTTTTTTTAATTTTATTTTTCTTTTAGTTTTTGAAAAACTGGAGAAATGAAAATAATAAAATAATAACATAATAAAGAATACTAAGGGCCTGCATGATAACACTTCCAGAAAGTTACTTTTGCTGCTTGTGAAGTTAATCTGGGGCGAGATCCGTTTGGAAAAAATTTACTTATGGTAGAATTTTTAACCTCTAAAGTGAAAAATTAATTCTGAAGCTATGTTTGGCCAAATTTAAGAAGTAAAAATTTTCACTTCTTGGCTCCCAGAATCACTTCTTGGACCACACCCGCCTCCACGGACCTCCGTTGCCTCCCGCGACCATCACCGCTCGCCCACCGCCGCTCGCCGATCGTAGCCAATCGCCACCACCGCCTGCCGACCACAACCGCGGCTTGCCCATCGACTACTAACCACCGCCAACCGCCATCACTGCCGATCACCGTTGCCCGCCAACCACCGCCGCCACTTGTGGCCAACGGCCGTCACCAACCACCGTCCTACAACCGCCGCCCCGACGATCACCGCCGCCGAAGATTTTGTTAATAATGTTTCAAAAATAGAAATTTTCAATCGTTACTAAACAAATTTCTCTCGATCGGAAATAATTTATGGAGCAGAAATAGAAAAATCAACTTTTACTTTTGAGGAGAAGTAGAAAAATCAACTTCTGGTCAAAAGTTGATTTCGGTAGAGAAGTGTTAACATACGCGCCCTAAATGACCAAGACGCCCTTACTAACCGATGAGTCGGGCCTCTTTTTTGAAATTGATAAAGTTATTTCACGCTTTCTTATTTGAAATAGTGTCACTTCGGGCTCTTATTTGAGACAATAATGGTATTTCAAGCCTTTTTTGAAAATTTCCCGGACTTGCCCTGTAATTGTTCTTGAAAATAATAACACAATAGGGAGATGTCCGAGTTTTCTTCTTGAATAGTAGTTGTTGCACTCTCTCATAGTAAACAAATGCTTTTCATTTTTAAAGCAATACATAGGGAGAGGTTTTACTTGAAAAAGATGTAGGTACAAACTTCGTGTCACATGACAATGCCTATAATAAACACAGCAAATCCAGAAGATTTAAAGCTGTTGGAAGTGATAAGAGGGGTAGTGCATTTGCCCTAGATCCTCATTAGTATACATGATAGAGAAAGTAGCTGCTTTCTTGCTTTGTGTGCATAAGTTCAGATGTTTCTTGCTTTAAAAAATGGTACTGGACAGATTGGGAGATTTCCTATTAAAGGGAGGAAGATGCTCCAAAGAAATACTCTGTGAAATCTTCCTTTCCTTCTTCATTCTCAGGTAATTTTTTCTGCGTATCACTGGGTTGAGTTGCCACATCTTCCTTCTTCGTTCTCATTCTCATGTACTTTAACAGATTTTCGGGCTTGCCATGTAATTTTTCTTATAAGCACAATAAGGAGAAGTCTGAGTTTTCTTCTTGAATGGTTGTTGTGGCACTTTTTCTTAGTAAATAAATGCTTTTCATTTTTAAAGCAATACATTGTCGCAACCCAACGTTTACGGACATGGGCGTCAAGCTACTGGATTGCTGAACATCGGTAAAGGTGGGTTTAGCGCAGGTCCTCCCAGACCATACCAAATCATAATGGGGGAAAGTATGATTTTTGTATCTATGTGGGCGATCTTTAATATGAACGGGTGACATGTGCAAAGTGTACATGTAAATGATGTTGACACCAATCTTTCTTTGGAAGGTAGACTAAAATCCCTAATAAGTGGTTGGGAGAGACCGTTCGGTTCTACGGAACCGGAGATTTAGATTCGGGGACTTGGTTATACCGTTATTTCTACCGATGCCTTTTCCGTACCTAACGTCGAGTGATTTCCTTACTATAATTTCATGGAGGCTCAATTTCAAGTGAAGAAACTCCTAAAAATCTAAAATTTCATATAGATGGGTATATCTAATCCTAACAATCACAATAAGTGAAAGAAGGTGCGCAAAATAAGGAATAAAAAAACGTGGGAATAAAATGCATCAAATCACAACAATGCATCCCTAGTGAGACCCTAAAGGCTTAGAGAAAGTCCAATCAAAGTTTGGGAAAGATTTGGAAAGATTTGGGACAAATTGTTCAAAGGGCCAAAAATGTCATTTTTAGAAAAGATTAGGGACCAAAATCAACAAAAATAGGCTGTGCCTATTTTCTGTGATTTTGGGAAATTTTTTCTGATTTTTCCAATTTTATCAGAATTTTTTTTTTTTACGAATTTTCTGCTTTTTTGACTTTTTAAATCATTTTCTGTTTTATTATTTTCTTAAATTTTTTATTAGAAAATATTATTCAGACCGGATCAAACTGGCCTACGCCTCTCAGGTGTCCGACCTGGACCGAATGGTTCTAGTTCGGCCTAAGATAAAATGGCGCCATATTGGGTTTTCAAAGGTTTCCTCAAAATGACGAAGTTTTGGACTCACGTTAAAAAAGACGTAGTTTTGGAGAGTTTTTTTAGCATCTTTAGATTCCCCACCAAAAAAAAAAAATTTCGAATTTTGAACGAATGCCTAATATTGCGCCACGTGGCCTAATGCCAACGGCTAGATCAAAAACATGTTTTTTATATCTAAAAATTGATTTTAATTCTCTATAAATGAAATTTTAATTCCTAAAAATCCAAGATGCCGACACATGGCCAAACCTAGGCCACACAACAGGAAAATGTGTTTTTTTTTCAAAAAATGAATTAGAAATCACAAAATCAATTTTTATATTTTGAAAATTTTAGATCATGCTACGTGGTCAAATCATGGCCGCTGATCAGATTTTTTTATTATTTCCAAAAATCTTCTTTCTTTTTTAGAAATTGATTATTTATTTATTTATTAATTTTTTATATAAAAACTTAAAATAAATCGCGGCGCTGATGTCGCACGCCATGTGGATGTGGACTTGATTAACTTGCATTGACAGATCGACGTCCTTGTGAGGAAGACGAAGGACGGACGTCAGAGAGTTATTAGGCCGCCGTTCGACGTCCAAACCTACAAATCGTCCCCCAATTTTTTCTACCAATCGAATCTACACAACCTAAGCTATCACATACTCAAGTTATAGCCCGATCCAACAGTGGAATGTGTCCTAATCTGAGCTCACAGGTGCTCGGCTATGTCAGATTTCGATCGCACAAAATGAGATAACAAGGGAATTAAAGCAATCAGAACTCATCAATGGAGCATAGAAGACTTACCTACGAGTCCGATTGACTTGGTTTTGGCTAGCATGAGCTAGGAATACTTCGATAGGACCGGGGTTTGGAGGTTCGCCTCGAGGTTTTTATGCACAATCGAAGCGAAACAAATCCAAAGTTGTGATCAGTGTCAACTAGGGACAAGATCAAACTAAGTTTCGTGCGAAATAATGCAAGGAATCGAGATCCTCCATTAACAAAACTTCGAACTTTCAACAATGGCGCTAACCTTTCTGGAGATGCTAGAGCTGATCAGCAGGATTCGAGCGCGTTTCTTGAAGTCTTAGGAAGCTAGGATAGAAGGTTCGAGGCTTCGATTTTGCCTTGTTTGCTCCGGCGAAGCTTTGGAAGTTCTGTGAGCTTCGGGCGTCAATGGCGATTCATAGCTCTCTCTCTCTCTCTATTATGTTAGCCTCTTACGCACGAATGAGCCTCTCTCCTGATCCAAAAACGCGTGGATTATGTTATAACTTTTCTTCAAATTTTGGAGCGCACGGTGATAAGTCAGTTTGGGCTCGCCGGCACGTGAGACCACGTGATTTGTGGTCAAAACGGCGCCGAAGCAGTTTGGCAATCCATTGAACTCCCTGAGGTCCTCCGACGTGCATTAAATGGCGTTGATTTGAACTCGTTCACACTTGGGCCTCTACGGTAACACCGACAGAAAGAATGATTTGGCCATTCCAGCTCTGGCGGTCTTTGGTCGCGGAATTGAGCTCTTTGGGATCGGAACGAAGAGGCCTTCAATGCCCACGGCATGACGTCTCCAATTAGGCACGAAATGGACTTCAATTTGGCGTCCAAATCTCGATTGCCCTGGACAGAACCTGCGTTGGAATGAAGAAGAAGAAGAAGAAGAAGGTGGTGATCCTAGTCGTTGGATTAGATCCACCGGACCCGGATGTTCGAATTCGGCCCAATTGACCTGCAAAACGCCTAAATTTCTCAAATTAAACCCCAAAATTAAATTCTACGTAATGGATTCCATTTAGAAATAGCAAGATTGAATCAAATTGGCTCAGTTTTATGTAAAACCCTCAATTTCAAAGTTTAACCCCAATATGGAAATTGATCAATTGAGGCCCTTAAGGACAAAATTGAACGAACTCGACCTACCAATGGTCTTAAAATGATGAAAAAAAAATTGAGTTGGGGGTTCAAATTTGAATGAAAATAGAGCGAGGACGATAGATTGCACTTTGAATGGAAACATGGGGACCAAATTAAAAATATTTGGGTCGATTTTTGAAAATTGCTCAATCAGTGAAATAATTGGATCAAAGTGAAAATTAAAGACATTAGAAACAAATGTCATAACTGGACCAAAGTGAAAAGAACACTAACAAGGACTCAACTTGAGATTTTTGCTCTTTTAGGGAACTAAATGCAAAATTTTGGAAATTTAGATTCCCGATTGAGTTTTTGGGATTTAAAGTGATCAAAATGTAATTGGAATTGAAAGAAAGCTAGTGTCTATTTTTTTTCTTACTTTTGTGGTCACAAATGCTATTTTTCTTATTTTTGGGGTAATTTTAAAATAAAAGAAACACTATAAATTTTGAGAAAATTAAAAAAAAGTACATATTTTTTTTGTTCAAATTTGGTTCCTAAGACTGGGCTAAAACTTTCAAAATTGATTTTCAAATTTTTTAATTTTTTGTTGTATTGTTACGTATTTTCTAAAAATAAAAGAGATTAAAATCATATATAAAAAGTACTTTTACTCGAAAAAGATGTAGGTGCAAATTTTTTGTCACATCATAGTGCCTACAATAAATGACTCACTATCTAAAAAAAACATTCAACTTCAACATTTATGACAATTCTATCCAATTTTTTTTTTGTCTTATAAAAAACCTTTAACTTTTACATTTGTCTCAATTCTATCCAAAACCTTTTGCTTTTGTTCCAATTCTACCGGTTTAGTAAAAAAAATCATTAACTTTATCATATATCCCAATTATATTTAAAATTAGGATATATTTAAATATCGCTTTTTGCTTTTATTCCAATTCTACCGCTTTTTTCTTTTGTTCAAATTCTACGGATTTAGTAAAAAAAAATCATTAACTTTAGCATATATCCCAATTACATTTAAAATTCTTTTTTTGTCTCATAAAAAACCTCAAACGGCTACTTTTGTCTCAATTTTACCATTATCAATCTTCGAGCCTATAATCACATTAGTTAATCTTATGTGGCATTTTCATATTATCAATGAATCACACCTCACTAAAGTTGGCATAAAAAAACTCATGAACCTTTTTCGTGGTTTGCTTCTCTTACATATTGTTGGGATATATAAAGTTAGTTAAGACTACACATTTCGTATTCTCTTTGGCACTCAAATGCCCAAAAAATTGCTAAACATGGAGATATTTGGATTAACGATCTAAAACCTGGTTGTCCTTGAAACATACTTGTTTCTAAATTTTGAAGATTCATTGGTTAATTCAAAGAAGAAAATTCTAGCCACGTAGGATTAACTAACGGTAATTATGGACGAAAGATTGACGGTAAAATTGGGATAAAAGTAAAAGTTGAGAATATTTTATGAGATAAAAAAAAATTTGGATATAATTGAGATAGATGCTAAAGTTGAGGGGTTTTTTTGGGTATTAGATAGGTAGAATTAAGAAAAAAGTAAAAGTTATGGATTTTTTATGAGACAATTTTTTTGTGTGTGTGGATATAATGGTTACAAATGCTAAAGTTGAAGATTCTTTTGGATGTTAGGCCTATAATAAACACAGCAAACCCAAAAGATTTAAAGCTGTTGGAAGTGATGAGAGGAGTCGTGCATTTACCCTAAGGTCCTCATTGGTCTGCTTGATAGAGAAAGTAGCCACTTTCTTGCTTCGTGGGCACGAGCTCAGACGTTTCTTCCGAATGGTGAGGGATCGGATTGAAAACAAAAGAGAAATTGGAAGGACCACTGTCAAACATTCAACAAAAAGTTGGGGCCGTTCGCGTGATTACCAGAAAAAAAGAAAAAGAAAAGATGAGTCCATCCCATTCACGTGGCAGTCGACTTTCGCACGGGTGCACCTCAAGCGCATCAAAAACGACTCTGGTCTTCACCTCCATTAATGCTCTCCTCCTCTTCTCCTTCATTTCTCGCTCTCTCTCTCTCTCCTCCGCCTGCTACTCCAGGAAGAAGAAGAAGAAGAGGAGAAGAGAGAGAATCTGCTGCAGGTCCGACACGAAAATGGTGGAATTCGGAGACGAGCTCGTGCTCGAGAGCTTGAGGATACCGTGGCTGATATGGATCCAGCTCCTCGTCATGTTCCTCCTCCTCCTCCTCCTCCTCCTCTGCTCCTTCACCTCCTCCTTCCCCTCCGCCGACTCCTCCTCCTCATCCTCCTCCTCCTCCTCCGCCGCCGCCGCTCCCTCCTCCTCGTCGCCGCCTCCTCTCGATTCGCGCGGATCTCACTCCCACAAGCAATGCCTCGTCCCCAGCGCCCACCAGGTACGGCCAACTCTTCCTCTGCTTCGCTCGCTGTTGCTCGTTGGCTATTCCGATGTTTCGAACCGCGCGTTGGAACTCGTAGTTTCTAATGGTTCACTTGTGGATTCGTCTGAGTTAATTAGAGATTCCATACGGAGTGATTGAGCGTGCACGATTGAGAGCCTCCAATTCGGGACCGATTCGGCGATGATAGAACTGGTTTTCTGCTCGCGCGAATCCATGCTGGTCTCGTTGAATTGTGACGATTCGACGATCGGGAAACGGACACGGTCGAGACTTTTCAAAATCGTTCGTTTTCTACTTCTTCAGAAAGCAACGACTTGAAGGCCACCTTCTAGAACTTCTTCTGCATCATCCTCCAAAAAAAAAAAAAAAAAGAACAACAAATTCAACCTAAGATGAAAAGAAAAACACAATTGGAAATCAGTTTGATCCTTCTGTCTCGCAATCATTCTCCCAGTACATTCCAATAGGAGTTCGTCGTCGGTGCATTGATCACATTGCTTGACCCGGCGAAGCTTCGTCGTAAGGCTATTAGAATCCCGACTTTGCTTGGGGATATGCCCTTCAGAATGAAAATGATTCTCATGGGGCCATCAAAGCTGTGCTCGCTCACTCACATCCTTCGAAACTTCGTTAAGATTTCCTTCCCCGGCCGATTTAGACCTTGTTGTTCTTTAAACGCACTGATTGGAAAGTAGAACTCGATTGGGCGGCGATGGGTTTTCGCTGAAAATTGCGGATAATGAGTGGGGGTACGAAATCATGATCCGATAACATCTGATCGATTCCGGACCCTCGGAACGGGGAATCTCATCTGGGTCTCTTCCTCAATTTGGGCCCCACCCATTCGAGGGTGGGTCTTTTTGCGTTTCTTGAGGTCGGGTCGACCCAACTTATGCACATGTCCCCAATAGAATTTTTTATGTGACAACTTTGTACGGTTATGTGAGGGATAATGTCTCCAACGATACATATATAGAAAATTATATATATATAGCGAGATGGAAAAGAAAAGTGGGTTTCCATTGGATTCTGATTTTGGTCCAAACTTCTTTTTTTTTTTTTTTTTTGGGTTAGCTCCAGTTTCAATTCCAACTTAAGCTTTTTGTTTTTGGGTGTTATATCGGAAAAATAATTTTAGATCGAGTCCTAATTCTTGCTCATTTTTTGTTTGTCTAGTGTAAAAAACACAAATTTTCAGTCGATGCCTGAATTTGGATCGGTCTATGTAATGGGTTTGAGCAAATAGCATTGCCAAGATAATCATGGTGAGGCATACATACGGTGTCTTTGCCAATGTAGGATGAGCTGTGCCGTTTGCTGTCATGTGATCAGTACCTTGTTGTTTTGTCCCTTGGAGCGTCTGATGTTAGTCGGTGGGATAAGGCGTTCGATTGCAGTCTTCCTATGATGAGATTCGAATGTGCACATCAATTTTCCCTTTGATTTAAACGGGATTTTGGGGGGATCTTCTAAGTATTAGGTGGCACCGAAAGGTTGCCTTTGAGGTCAAGACAAGTGGTCTCCACCAGAGAGACGTGCCTCTTCGACCTTGCATCGAAAATGGTCGGCTTGGGGAATAATGAATTATAAGAAATGCCGCCGGCCAAAGCTTCGATGTGTCCACAAGAGGTATTGAAAGGCTGATTAATGCGCACTTGGACTTGTTTAAGCCGCGGGTTGGCATAGACAGTGAAACCTGTGGGAATCGCAACCATAAGTACGAACTAGAACAAATAAAAGACTTTGTCTAGGGTAGAAACTATGATTTTCTTTAAAGCAAAGGGTCTTTAAATCTTTATTTTTCTCTTTTCCAGATTAAAATTTGTGCAAAAAGGTTGAATTATGTAATGCCTTCGTCATCACTGATTGAGCAATCTGCCGACGTGGAATTAAACGAAACACAAATCTAGAGAGAGAGAGAGAGAGAGTGCTTTGCTTTGTTTTTTTTTTTTTTGGTCAAATGTGCTTTTGCATTATTGCAAGGGGGATGCGTGTGCAATAATGGCTCTCTTTTAAGAAATATTTTCCCACATGGAGAAATGCGATGGGCATGAGAATGATTTGTTGTTGGTTCGTTTGTCATCATTACAACTCCCACCTTGCACGTACCTTTTCTTTGTTGCTTTTCTGTGTAACCTCGTTGCTCGAGTTAGATATATTGAGTGATGTCGTAGGTGATCACTCACTGCGCATCTGCCGAAGGAAAGCAGCCCCCTCCCCACCAACAAAAAAAAAAAAACAAAAAAACGGAAGGATTTCATGCTTCTGTGTACATAATCTTGGAAGTTGTACTCTAAGTGCACAAATGACAATGTGCCTAAGAATCTACAATTTGTAAACAAATAAAAGACGACCCACAAGGTATGATCTTTGGATGGCAAGAGAGTTTGCTTCTCTTCTCTTATGGTATTGAGTGGGAGCATTCCGAGAGTACAATTCTAAATGTATCAAGCAGTCATAATGTGAATGCGTCATTTAGATTAGCAGTGGACGTGAAACTTTGTGGGACCACTGCTAGCTATTTTAAAAGTTTATACTTAAGCTTAAGTTGTTAGATAAATACGTAATTTAATATTTAATTATTCTATCACTCATTTTCATAATTAGTTAGTTTTTTGTTTTTTGCCTAATACTAGGTATGGAAATATTTAATTGGAGAGACAAATAGAGCTCAAAAAGATTTGAGCTTATGAGCTTTTGCTATGATATCGTGTAAGATTTGGTGGAATCATTGCACAACTGTTTCAAATGGTTAAGCTGTTGGATGAAGGCGTGAATTGATATTTAATTATTATGTCAGTGGAAATGGCCTAGTTGAGGTGCATGAAAGCTTGCTTTGACACCATCTGACGGCTATGCCAAAAAGGACAACACATGTAAAAGGGTCAATATTCTGAAATGCATGGTCCAACCGAAAGGAGAGTAAATCAAACAAAGGCTCCAACTGAGTCCATGCGTTTGATCAACCTGTGCAAATGCAGCTTAAAGAAACTGATTCTTGCTTTGCACATATAAGCTGAGGGTCTTGGTCATTGTGTATTCTGTTGCACTGTGCATGCTTTTATGACTTAACGGTGGCTAACCTCCCTCTATGAACTGAAAAGTTGCAGGTCAGAGAAAGCCAGAGCGTCAAAGGCTTCATTGCGACGAGCACGAGCAGAAGAGTAGACGGAGAAGAAGATATGATGGAAGGAGAGAACTCGAGTCATAGCTACATGGATCACCACCCTTGCTCCCTGGTTAGGCTGGCGAGGATAGCTTTCCTCAAGTGCTTAGGATTGGATTTCACATCGGAGAATTCTTCCTTTAAAAGACACAGAAGATGACAGTCACATCAGTCGCCGGCTTCCGATGTCTTAACTCATTACTTGGGGACCGTCTGGACCGGTACTAACCGCGTGTACATGAGGTCACAGATGTGTAATCTTCACGGAATTAGTTGTGATGCTAGCTTTTATCTGTTCAATCGAGATCGTATATAAAATAAATGCATTGACTAAGGTCCATGCTTGGAGGATTTCGTGGGTGATTCGAATCCAGGATTTGAGAAGCACGTTTATCAGTCGGGGACAAAATTCAAAAATTGAATTGTTAGATGGATGTAGTTTAAACAGGCAAGCTTGGTGATTTGGATGTTAGGAGCCCGGTAAGGCATAGCCAAAAGGGTAATATAACAACAACGTACTTAGCATGCCCACGTCAATTTCATTTTGCATTTTCCGAAATTGGATGAGACCTTAGCAACTTAAGCTTTCGAAAAATCGATTTCTCTTTGAGGACGCATGCATAATTGGCTTGGACTATGCTAGTGTCTACGTGCACGTTACAAATTCGGTATGTGATTCCTCTTTGATGATTGATGCTAGTTTGTTCTCGCAGGTCGATTCCACAGGGATAATTATCCAAATTCATAAATTTATTATACGATATCTAATTCATCCTAAATCTTTCAATTGTGCTAGTTTAGTCTTGAACTTTTTGATGATTTACCAATTTAGTCATGGACCTTTTTTTTTTCGTAGCAATTTAGTCATAAACCTTTTGAACATTTGCCAATTTAGACCAAAACTTATAATTTGGATATTTGGCTTGAAGGACTACATTGACAAATCGTCAAAAGGTTCAAAACTAAATTGATAAATCGTCAAAAGGTTTATAATTGAATTGACACAATTGAAAATTTTAGGAATGAATTTGCAAATGTCAAAAGGCTCAGGACTAAATTAACACAATCGAAAGATTTAAGACTGAATTATTTGAATAACTTTTCTCGATTTTATATAGGACTCCACCTATGCAGTAGCATAATTTACTCTTTGGTCGTTCATTCATTCCATAGTTAAGTAGTATATTGCTTGTTTGCTGCACGCCTCCAAAGCAAGGAAGCATCTACATTCTCCGAAGGCCTTCGTGTTGTGTCCGACATTCTCCGATATTTTTCGATACTCTCCGACATGACCACGCCAGCCGACACGCCGCCCAAAGATTTCAACACGCCATTTTGACATGTATGAGGTCAATTTTAAGCATTTTTAATAAATTAGGGGTCAAAATATAAATTTATCAAAAATATATTTACTTAAGTCATATATTCAGCCACTCCAAAACTAATATGCCCAGCCAATTTCGAAGAAAACCTAATCATTAAACCCTAACGTAAGAAGAAGAAATTCACCGTTGATATTTCTATATATGTGAAAATATACATTTAATATACAACGTATTCCAACATGTCGAAATTCTTTATTTTTTTGAGAAATGACGTGTCGACATATCTTGTCGGGCCACATATCGTATGTCCGTGTCGATGCTACTTAGGCTTCCAGTCGAGTCACTGCCAACTCCCCACCTATCACCTAGAGTCCAAGCTGCACTAGACTTTGCCTTTCTTCTCATCTCCTCTCTACAGCATTCTATGCTATCCTCAGTCTCTGCTCGATAAACTTCATGTTTGTCGTCATAGCTTCAACATTGATTAAATCAATGGCGACAGCGCAAGAATTTTTCGCTTAAGTTTGGCTTGAGGCGACGAAACTATGATTTTGCCGTTCTAAGGAATGACCTGAAGTGACAAACTTAGCAATTTCTCCTCTTTGGTTGACCCTAAGGCGATAAACTTAACAATTCGTCATAAGTTTTGATCTTTATTGCACAAATTAAAAGACTTAGAGTTCGACTACATTTTCGCCATTAATTTTAAGATTTCTATTGTAGTTGCCCCTTCATTCTTTAATCCGGTCTACATTGTTTTGGACTTATCTTCGTCTCGTATAGTAGATAAATAGAAAGGGTACACTATATAATTAATAATAGACATAAGAGATTAAAGAAAGACACAGAGTGGCCATTAAAATCAACTCAACTTTCATTCTAAGTACTCAACTGCGACAAAAGCTAACAAAATTGAAGCATCGAAGAGAAACCTAACATATAAGTAATTTCTTTAGTTTGTACCTTATATTTACCAGAAAAAAAAAACATATAAGCAAATCTAGGTCCCACCCTACATCAGTGTCCCTACAATACATAAGTAAAAGTACCGTCGTTATGGCAATTGGAGCAAATGACACTACAAGTGTTGTAATCTTTTTATGATGCTCATTTCGGTGTCAAAACTTTTCAAGTAATCACTTGAGTATCAATCAAGTAAAGAAAAAAAAAAAGGCTACTTCAGTGCCATTGCCAATTTAGGTTGCAAGAAAATCGCAATGTTTTTTTTTTATCCATATGGGTCGTTGCAAGTGAGTTAGCATGAATTGCCACAAATGACGTTGTTTATGGGTGTTATTTTGCCCCATTTTTCTAAGTGGGCTAAATTCTTTTTGTTTCTTTAGATACTAATTTCGCCGCGTTCTTTGAACCAAAAAATTGGGCCAAAATTAGGTGCTGAAATTTGCAATGGAGATTGGAGCAGGACGAACATCTCCAAATCAAGCATGTTCTAGTCAAGATTCAGATGAACAAGAGCTACAAAGGAGACGGAGCAACTTAGTTACCTCGAATCTATCGGTTGTCGTGACCGGGTTTTTTCGGACTAAAAGGAGCATGCAGAGAAGAAGATGAAGATGAAGACGCAAACGACGAAGATGAAGGAGAAGAGAAGGTAAATTGGCGAGTTACTTAATCGTCTTACGCAAACCCTAATCCCGCAAATGAGGATTCGAGACAAAATTATGCGCTGAATCCGCAATGGAGAGTAGGAGCTGGGTCAAGCCGCTCACGATGCTTGTCGATTTGGTCAAGATGAAGGTGAATAGGTGATTGAAGATGGCCGAAGAAAGAAAGACTTTGAGATCCATATGCTTTCCTGTCGTTGGGGAAAATGAATCGCACCCCAACAAGGAATGAGACCAATCAATATATGAACTTGCCACAAAAAAAATTGATGTAAGTGATGATCCTATGTATCTCTAATTTTGAATGTGCTTATCTTGATTGATATGTCATCTTAGATAGTCACCTTCCATAATTTCATTTAAAGGGAACACATAATTTTTATCCAGAGATAATAAATAGAGCTATAAAAGACCGCTAAATCGGACCGTTTATCAAAGTGATAGTTTGGTGGGGAATTAATATAATGGAATTGCATGAAGTCAACCAAGTTGAAAGCAAACTTCGAAAATTTTGTGGATCGTGGAGAGATGGAGAGAGGTGGCTGGTCAAATCATCAGTCGGAGCAGAACGTCGTCGACGTCATGTATTTAATTTCAGTTGTGAGGACTTTTTGATTCTGTTGACTCTTGGGGGTGGTTTTTAGGCACGTGATTGTGAGCTTTGGGACGTGCTGGTTGTCTTGTCCTAAGCTTTTGTTAATGATTTGTTTGACGGGAGGGAGTCGTCCTGGTGCAGCATGGGAAAAGGAGGCGGCAACACCCCAAATATCAACCATGGCGTGCTGCTCTTTATAAATCTGAATGCTTCGGTACAAGAAAATCAACATTTGATGACTTATTTCTTCTAGCTGGAGGCGCAATTTCATGAAATAGCGCGAATCAGTTAGTAATCGCCGCATCCACTATGCAGGTTGAGTTTGTGGGTTGCTTTGAGGCCATTGTTCATGGATTATGGCTACGTAATTTTATTTCAAGGCTCGTGATTGTTAATAGCATAGTGTTGACACCGAATTTTAATTTTTAGAAAATCATTCATTTAAGCACAAAATGAGAGGTAGTCATAATTCTTACAAAAAATAATCCTCATACATTGCATATTCAATTTTTCTCAGTGAAGATCCTATCGTTTGCATTTAGGGTTGGAGGTGAGTCAATTGAGCTTAATTTGACAGGGTAATTGGACTGGACTCGGGCCCGAAAATTTCGATCAAGGCCGGAGGAGTGTGCCGAATTTTTGTGAGCTATTTTGGACCTATCTTCAAGCTTATTTTGGTCCATTTAAGCTTAAATATTTAATTAAACATTCCGATTAAATGTTCATAATTTAGACAAGCCTTAATTTGAGCCTGAAAATTTAAGACAATCCCATGATTCAATCTGAAAATTTCGATCAAGGCTTACTCATATGGGTGCTGAATTTTGTATGTGCATTTGGACCTTGATTTTCGAGCTCAATTCAGCCCATTTTAACTCTTATAATTGTAAAAGGGCCTTAGTTAATTACCCATTTGATTAGTTAAGATCCAATTACGTTTGGAATCACAAAACAAGCCCACGAGACATTGAGAAGTCGGTCATTTCATCCTCATCATCCATTTAGATGAAAAATAATATTCCGAATATCATATGGTCAAACATGTCGAATTTTGTTTTTATATTAAAAATAACATCTAATGTAGGTTAAAACTTTGGGAGATCATTTTCTTAATTAAAATTGGATGTTATCATATTTTATGATATGTTTTCACCATAACCATTCTTAAATCCGAAAATACAAAAATTATTTGTCATTTGCATATCATATAGTTTAGTCCATACTTTGCCATGTTATCATGTCATTTAGTATAGTTTGCATTGCAATCTTTTTTCAAAGAAAATCAAAATCATTCAAATCACATCTTCAATCGAAAAAGGATTTTTCATGAAAATTGGTACCGAAATGACATTAATTTTCTAAATTAATGTAACCAAGCCCCCGAACTCATTTTTCCTGTTCGCAGAAATAAAATAGTGCTTCCGCTATTTTCTCGAGAGTGTCAATTGAGCATATTAGCACCAACCTTATGATTGCATATCATTTAACAAAATGATTGCTTGCCCAAAATATTTAATGAACATGCTTTGAAAGGATGAACATTATTGGAAGTCGTTAATGATATTGTATTATGACTCTATTAAGTTAATGTATTTGACACTCTTAGCTCATTTATGTGTGTTTCGATATATCCTATTTTCTAGTTAGTATATATGATGGAAGTAGATGAATATTTGACAGACAGGTTTCTAATGAGAGATATTATAGTTGGACCATTGCTATATTTCTTATTAATGAATCATCATAAGCAAAGAGTTATAGTTGTAGTACATCAAAGGGACTGTGTTGATTAACAACACACGATCGCTATGACTCACATTAGTCTTCTTTACTTTATTGTGATTATTATGTGATAGCCAATTTAAGAAAAAGTTATAACATTATGTTATTGTGCATATTATGGTATTTATTAAACTATTAAAGGAAACTCATTTTTTTTGGTCAAAGGAAACTCATATTGGCCAAGTGGAAGCATGTAAAAATAAATGTGGCCAATATGATATTAATAATTATTTCATGTTATAATTAATTTGTGCTGATTATCAAAGGCATAACTGAAAAGACGCAACTCTTTGTGTGCTTTGATAGATGACACCTTTCTTTTTGTCGAAAAAGATGTCACCTGTTGAAGGGGCCTCTATTGATAACTTATATTTTAAAGAACAAAGGATTAAGAGAGAGTAACCGGTCTTCATCGTCTCCCCCTTTTTTTTTTTTCCCGCAACAATCATCGAAGGCTTCGTTATAGAGAAAGGTATGCCTTCATCATTCTTACTCGTGAAAATCATGAAGATCGAAGATCCGTTAATGTCGAATTTCCACATAAAATATTACGTCAATGCATACAAATGATTGTTTAACCAAGTTAAGTAAAGAGTTGACATAGGAAAAACCGGTGAATCCCATTATTTTTACGTTATCAGTACTTGTCGCACTACAAAATCAGGACCAAGTCCAACCCCATTGTCGGTCGAATCCTCGCGCCCTGACCATTTGTTTTTTTTTTTTTGAGATACTTATATTACTGATCATGAAGGGTGAGATGTACAAGGCAGATGGACCTCTGAAGAAAGCAAGACCCGAAGTACAAAAGGGGGAGAGGAAGCCCAGTCACTAGGCAAGTGGTGCCGTCTGTGGGCTTGACAAATCCAATGTGCTATTCGGTTTGCATCTCTAGAGCAGTGATGAAACACCACCGGGAGTCCAACTCTGTTTAGGATACGAAGACATTCCAGAAGGATTGGAGTCGTCTTCCACGAAGTCAGAGACGGCCGTTACTCCGATTGAGGGTTTCGCCGATCCGTCGGAAGAGAATCCATGAAGGTAAGGTCGCCTACTACATTAGCACAATCAGATTCAATAACAAGAGATAGCGAGGTAGGCTGCTGTTCAGTGCGGGATTGTTGGCGATTTGCCCAAAATAGTGCCCCTTCCTTGCAGGCCAAAGCTTCAACTTGTTCCGAGTCGATAGCAGGGACATCCTTGACAAAGCCATCAATGTAGGTTCCCTGTTCGTCGCGTAGAATACCGGCGACCACACCCGATGTCGCACCTAAGAGGAAGGACGCATCAACATTCAATTTCTGCGTCCCAGTTGAGGGAGGCTGCCATTGCTCAAGTATGTTTTCTGCTTGTTGTTGTCTGTTTGGTTGCCATTTGGAATAGCTAGTATCATTGGCAAGTGCAATGTATACCGTATGTTCTGGATCTAGAGATTGTTGGCGAAAGATAGCTGCATTTCTGGCTTTCCAAATCTCCCACAAAAGATGGGCAATAATGGTTACAGATGCCTGGTTTGATGGTGGTTTCTGCAGTAGGTATATTAGCCATTCTTCAATTCTCGTTATATTCTGGGGATTAATCGGCATATTGATTAGCGGATGCGACCAGACCTGTGTTGTCCAGGGACACAACAATAGCAAGTGTTCTACAGTTTCAGGGGCCTGGTGACATAAGCTGCAGGTGGGATCAGGTATGATATCTCTTCGAAATAGATTTGCCGCTGTCGATATTGCATTGTGACACACACGCCATAGGAAGTGTCGGATCTTAGGAGGCATAGGTAGTTTCCATATTTGTCTCCATAGTATGTGATGGGGTTGATAAGAAGTAGATGCGTGCACTGTAGGCTTAGAAGAGCTGGACGTCTGGAACATTCGGTAAGCTGTTTTAACAGAATACTGACCTGAAATAGAGGGAGCCCACAGCAGCCTATCTTGGGAGTTCTGGTCAGTAAGTGGTATTGTCACTATCTCTTCAACCTTTTGCAATGGAAAGAATTTGCAAAGGAGATGTTCATCCCATTGAAATGATGAGGTAATAAAGCCAGCAAGTAGCTGAGGTTCTGAAGATGCTGGTACACCGCCTATAGGTCCAGTTGGCAACCAGTTATCAGAGCGAACACGGATTCGATTTCCATTACCGACTTGCCATCGCACAAAAGGGGTGATAGAGTTGCGTCCAATTAACAGACTTGGCCATCCCCAAGATGGCCTCGCTCCCCTTTGTGGCTTCCCAAAAGGAACTATGTGGGAAGTAGAGGCCCTTCATTAAGGCAGCCCAAAGACTATCCGAATTAGAGTGAAGCCTCCATGCGGTTTTACCCAGCATCGCGTGGTTGAAAGAAATAAGATCACGGAAACCCAGTCCGCCATCATGCTTGCTAGTTTTAAGAACCTCCCAATTGCGCCAATGCAAACCAGAACATGCATCTTTATTAGCCCACCAAAAGGAAGCAATCCTCTTTTCAATAGCATGACAAACAGAGAGAGGCACCTTAAAAATTGTCATGGCATACTGAGGTATAGCCTGGACTATTGCCTTGATTAAGACTTCTTTCCTTGCGAGCGAAAATAGTTTTTCTTTCCAGCCCACTAATTTACTGTGGACTCGTGCCAAAATCCAGGAAAACAATTCCTTTTTTGTCTGACCCCAGTCAGAGGGAAGACCTAGGTACTTCCCTGTGTGAGCTAGTTCCGGAACCCGCATCTCACTAGCCAGAGTACTCCTCAGCCGTTCTGGGCATCCACGGCTAAAATACATGCCAGACTTATTTAGATTTATCGCCTGTCCCGAAGCATAGCAATACTGATTTAGAATCTGATTCAGGTTTTGGCATTCTGATATCTTGGCATCAAGAAAGAAAATAGAATCATCCGCAAACAGAAGATGTGATAGAGTTGGACAATGACGATTCAGTTTAATGCCTGTAAAATGCCCTTCTTGGATTGCTGCAGCTAGCATATATGATAAAACATTCAATACTAGAATGAACAAATAGGGCGATAACGGATCACCTTGCCTCAAGCCCCTCGAGGGAAAGAATTCTGGTAAAGGGGCACCATTTAAGAGGACACTAAAGGAAATAGACTGGACACAAGTCATGATCCAAGATACCCATTTGGCCGCAAATCCCATTCTAAGTAAACAGACTTCCAAGAAATCCCATTCGATCCGATCATAGGCCTTCTGCATGTCAAGTTTCAAAATAGCCTGAAATCGCTGCTTTCTCTGTCTAACTCGAAGTTGGTGGAGAATTTCTTGGACAATTAGGATGTTGTCCTGAATTTGTCTTCCTGCAACAAAAGCACTCTGTTCCGGGTGTATAAGAGTTGGTAGTAGAGGTTTGAGCCGATTAGCGAGGACCTTGGAGCAAATCTTATATGAAAAGTTACATAAGCTGATCGGACGATACTGGTCTAAACTCTCCGGATGATGCACCTTCGGTACAAGAGTAATATGTGTGTGATTGAGGGAGCGAGGAAGCATACTAGTGTGGATAAACCCATTGACCATGTCAAGAATATCCTGCTGTATGGTATCCCAATGATGATGGTAAAATAAACCGCTTAGCCCATCAGGTCCCGGTGCCTTAGTTCTTTCTAATTGAAACACTGCCAGCCGAACCTCAACATAGACGCCATTGTTTAAAGACATCGACTGGTTTTCCTCCTGTCTTGTTTCGCAATATCCCTTTCAGAGCTAGGAAGATCCATATAATTGTGACGCGAGGGAAGAAGTAACACCGTGAATATGGTAATGATCGCCGATAAGATTTACTATTCCGTCTTCCCAAATTGCAAGTACAAATCTTGTAATGTCGTACCTTAACAATTGATGCGTGTTGAGGGGAGCAATTCCAGAGTGGGTAGGTTCTATACTTGAGAATTGGCCGCTTCCTTTTCTATTTTTTCCGTTATTCCTAGAGAGTGTTGCTCGGGACTTCGTTCATTATTACTGAATCTTTTAATCTTTTCATGTGTTGGCGACTGGGACGTAGTTACTAGCTAGTTAGACCTCCCTAGTTATGTTATATATAGACACACCGCTATGTCCGAAGGGGACGCACATTTCTCATAATTCATTCACAAGCATCACAACCGGCGAACCCTAAAGGTAGTATCAAATTATCAATAGGACCGCATTATTATCCGTTCCTGATTAGAATAAACTTCCTCCAACGAGATCTTTGCTTGGTGGGTCACGAATGAAGACGCAACCAACATTTACTTCTGATTTTATTTGTACTTGAGTGATGTCCATACTCGTAACCTACTGATCAGATGTCCGGTTAGAAGGAAATACAGGTAATTTCAGCATGTACATAGGTCACGGCAGTACGTTCGGCCAAGTCGAAATAACACTTGATCTACCAAAACGAGAATCATTTGGATAACGGGTCTGCATGAATATCTTCTTGGTGGCTGTACTTCTTTTGTTGGGCAGGGATTTCCTGGGGGGTCAGAAGGACGTGACCCACTTTGCCGTCATGGCGAGGGTTTCAGTGAAGATCCCGTTCGCAGGGACCCAAAGCCACCACCGATCAATACGGGCTCCGGACCTCAAATCAACAACCGCCCCGGCAAAGGGCAAGCTGTTATTCCCCGCACCGATCAATACGGGTCTGCGACGGATATGCTACTTGTTTGTTGAAAGGTCATGTGCCATTAGTCCGTTAATCAGTCAATCAGTCCTGTACTATTTTGTCAAATTCAGATATGCAGGCAGCATCCATGTCCGAACTTATTTTCCCACGGTATGTCGATCTACGTCGTATCACTGTCAATGTTGCAGTTCCTGATGCGGCGATCCACGTCGTGCTTTTTTTTTTTCTCAGACTGGTCGGCACAATATGAGATATCTTGATTGTGTCTGTATACCATCAACAACATACGGTCAAACTCATTAACCAAAAACCTAAGACATCAAGAAGTCCGTCGGGCACGATGTATGTCAAAAAGCTCCCAACCTGAAACAGACAAGCATATTTCTCTCAATCACTATGCTGCCTATAGATTGGTCTGCTTTTATCATGCAATTTTGTGCTCGGTTTAGTGTATCTCCAGTCATTTTTGACCTGCCACAAGTACACCAAGGTAAGTCTAACTGGCCTCCAATGTGACAAATGCTCACCATGTCAATGATATTAACACTAGTCATCACAGACAGATTCTGTAGGGAACAACAAAAATATGAGTCTGAAAGAAAAAGAGAGGAGACAAAATCCACTTGTGAAAGTAGGAGAAAGTACCCCATGCTCCCTATCATCTCAAGAGAATCCTTGAAATTACTATTGTTTGCAGAGACATGGATCAGAAAAGCGAGTTTATGGCGCTCAACATTGGATAGTGATTCCTAGAGGACGACAATCTCATTCTTAATGGTCAACCTAATACAAATCCACGTTACAACGAAAAGAAGTAAGATGAGAATGCACCAAACTATGTTGTTCCCATGGCTACGTTGTCTCTTTCAGGTTATCTCTTTGCTTTACCGGCAAAATAGTTTAATGCCAACCTAGAAAACCAAGTGAGGGTTAAAAGCATCTCCAGGAGTGATCTACCCTTAACTATTCCCTCACGTAGCCCTTTTGCAGTTCTAGCCAACGCTGGTCCTTTAGGCTCGGTTTCTTGCCTTGGTATCCCCTGCAATAGGGCTAATCAGGTAAAAAACTAAGTAAAACTCGATGATCCCAGGCAAAAGAAAAGGAAAAGGAAAATGGCCAAAAAAAAAAAACCAGAGAAAAGCTATGGGAGGAGAAAACCTGGCGAGGCCATGCTTGTCAACTGGCGCAATCTCTCCTCAGCTACGTGAACAGCTCGAGTGGAACTCCTAACACCTTGAGTTATGTCCTGGCTGGGGAAGTTTCAAGAAGGTGAAGTTATCTCCTGTGAGACGGATATTTGAGTTGTATTACAGAAAAAAGAGAGCACCAATTGCAGACCCCAGATCGCTAAGTTCCATAGTCAGGTCACTGATTTCCATCCCGGATAATCGAACAGCAGCCATTGTGTCAGGAAGCTCTTCTCTAGTCACATCCATCAGCTTCTCCAGTGATTCAGCTGCCCTCTTGAGAGCCTTCAGGAAAGAAAATAGACAAGGAAAGTAAGGATGACAAAAATTGATATATCAACAGAAACCAAGTCAAACACAGCATCAATACAATGTACTCATTACAGCGAGTGAAAATCTATATCATACCAGAAGAGTAGGAATGGCAGAACAGAATAGCCATGTTGCAGATACTGCAGCCTGCAGAAAAGAATAGGAACCATTCAGCATCAGATTGTAGCCCAGAAAGTAACGTTCGAAGAAACATCCACTAGCAGAAGATACAGGTTCCTATAGTGATGCTCGATTCCCGTAATGTGTCTCAAATACTACTCATAATACTACACCAGAAATCAGTGAAGATAGAAAGGAAAAGAAAAACTCTCAAATATCCGAATATTTGTGGTAGATCAATGTTATGCAAGGTTAAAAGAATATAAATAGATCCGTTTTTTTCTTAAACGACATTAGGGGGCATTTAATAAGTCACTGCCACACACCTCTATGCATCAAGAGGATATATACATCTGGTAGCATGATGTAGAAGTAGACTAGTATATTACAATATGCTCCTGATGTCTCTCATTTCAAGTCCTTCAAGAATTAAAACTATATGCCTTTACAAGTATTCCACTGTACCGCTTGTGGTATGGTCAATTTTTCTATTTCATTACCAAGAAACTTCACTCGGAATCTCAATGCGCAATCCCACCAAATCCTGCATCGCTTACAACTGCTCAATATCCCAATGTCGAAATACTATTTCAGAAGAAGTGACCATAGCTAGTATGATCAACCTTGTGAGCTGTAATGTGGACCAAGGTCACCTGAAAGCTATCAGTTATACAGAAATTTAAGAAAACACTGCCCAGTAGAGCTAGGATTCTGCACATCCAGTTGGTCAAACAAAACTGAGAACAAAAAAGGCCTGCTCAGAGTCAGGGGGTTGTGGCGTATAAATCCATTTTTTTACTGCGATAGAAGAGTGAAAAATACAATACAAATGTTCAGTAAAGGAAGACAGTAAGCTCAGCTTGATTAGTTGAAAAGGAATAAAATATGGGAAAAGTCTGCTAATCAAGGGATGAAATATTCCATGATGGTCGACCATGCGTTTTCCTGACTCATTGATGACATCTCAAGATATCTAATCTAGTGTCAGGCCAAGATGCTACAAGAGCAGACATTGTAACCAGAGGAGAACTCTACCCCTAGAGAAATTTCACTTGTCTTGGACCTTGTTCAGACCTTTCTTTTCCTTTCCATTTGACAAACACAAAACTGCAGCTATGACAACACATACTGGTTCACGCAAAAATTTGCCCCTGAGAATTAACATTTGCATTGCCGGGTCTCACTTAACAAGAAGTTTCCCTTGACTTCTTTACGTTACACAGTTTATCCCATACAGACCGCATTACTGGATTCCAGAAGAACAGAAAGATAGGGGAGGTCTATACCAAGAAACCACTTGACTTGCAATTTTTGAAATTTTCAAAGTGAAGAACATCTTTCACCAAATTTCAAATATTCCCTTCTTTCTCCCAAGAGCCACAAATGAAAAAGAAGAAAAAGTTGGGGGATTAAAGTCAAGTGAACCTTAAGATTGAACTATCCCAAATTGGCAAATCCCTCCAATTTTGATGACACAGGATAAGGTTAATGTTCGTAACAGCTTTCAGTAATACACTTTCCTGCAGTCCAGGGCAAAAAAATTGCGAAACAGACCCGAGGGTTCGGCTCGGGCTTATAATCCGATGTGATCACCAGAAGTTGCTGATTTAAAGCATAACACACAACTCATGCAGCGGATGCAAACTTCCATTGAGGGGGAGGGAAAAAATAAGATTTCGCTATACCGAGCTTCGGGATGAGATGTAGAAATTCTACTATGATCATGTTCTGGCGACAAGTATTGCATTTGGGTGTAGGCAAGACTAACAGCTACAAAATTCCAGAATCAATGTGAAATTGAAAATCTAGTATCATCTAATTTCCCCTGATTTTTCGTGAGCCCCCAACCTGTAACAACAATTCTGGGCAACGCAAATTTATTCTTCTTTGAACCGGGCAACATCAGTAATCAATCGTGAAAGTCAGCAATAAACAGGGAAAGATAAAACGATAGTCAGCAGCGCTTAAATGACTGAGTCGCGAAACAGAGGACAGTGGAAGGGAGAGAGAGAGTACCGCACAAGCGATCACGTTCAGCATGAGAACATGTCGTTGAGTGAGGTTCCACTGAGAGAGCTGAAGCGCGGTGGAGGACGACCCGACGGACGAGGTGTACTGCGACGAGACCGACGGCCCGGAATCCGCCTCCTCCGCGGCTACTCCGCCGTACACGGACTGTACGGACAGCGCAAGAGACCGGCGAGGTCGCCGCCGCGGCAGCAGCCCGAGAACCGGCGGCGGACGGGCCGGAAGCGACGGTGCGGTGGATTCATGATTGGAGCTCAAATGGGTCGACGCATTCGATGCTTGCAATTTCGCCGCACAATACATTCTCTCTCTCAAGGTGTCGCCTCGCGAAATCCGACCGCTGTACGCAGTGACGAGGTGGAGGAAGGTTTCGCTTTCGCACCTCCATCCTTTCACTCTCGTTTTTTTAATTGTTATATTTTTCTAGAAAAATTAATTATTCATTTTTTTTTCTGGTCCAAATTATTCATTTTCTTTTTGGTCAATTGAAATTATTCATTTTATTTTTTTTTTTGGTAAGAAAATGCTAATTACCCTCCTCACATTTCACTTACTTAACATGGCATCCCTTGAAACGAGTAAAATTTCAAATAAAAACCCGAAATCTTTATAATTTTTTCAAATAAAGGCGTCAAATAGATATTATTTTAAAAAGGGTTTGAAGTGTCCCATTTGTTTCAAAAATGGAACCGACTCATGGGCATTTTCATGTTTTACCGTTTTATTTTATTTTTATTTTTCCCCTTTTCTTTCATTTTTTTCTTTACCCTTTTCTTTCTCCTTACTAGCCAACGCCGCCTGAAGCTCAAAATGCTTTGTACTATTCACGGACTGTTAAACATGATTCAGCCATGAAACAAGGTGAAAGATTTGTAGTCAATCTATTCCTGATCCGGTGAGGCAACCCTCGCTGACGCCGGCCCCAATGAGGGCAATGCCCGCTCGGGCGAGGGTCGCCCAGGCCGCTGCGGCGAGGGCAACCCCTCCCCGACGGTGGTGAGGGCAACCCTCTGCTTGAGGCTGGCCATGGCTGGGGAGGGGGAAAGAAAAAGGGAAAAAGGGATAAGAAAGAAGAAAAAGAAAAGAAAATAAAAACAAAAAAAAAGTTTCAAATGGTAAAAAACGAAAATGTTCTTCGATCGGATCTTTTTTTTAAATAAAGAGGATACTTTAGGGCTTTCTTTGAAATAAAGTCCTTCGGACCCTCATATGAGAAAATCATAGCATTTCGGATATTTATTTGAAAATTTTCCACTTTTTTAGAACTAAAATACACATTATTATCAATATTATGTCTTTTTATATATATGTTATATTTGTTGCAAGAATATAAAAAAATAAGTGGATATACCATATTTGCACAGACATATACCTCTTTTCGCGACATCATACGTTTTGGACATTTGCTTCCCTTCACATTATAAGCCATAATTTTTGTGACTAATTTTTAAGAAAATTACAGAACTTACAATGTCATCTTCGAACTTTTGATAAATATTTGAATTAATTCTTAGATTATATGAAAAATATTCAATGTTGAGATCTCTATTACTACTTCACTAGCCACATTGTTGCCCATAAGCACCTTATCACCCTCCAGGCATGTATAGCTCGAAAAGTAGCTTATACGAGAAGTTACATGATAAGAACCTTTATAATCATCACCTAATGAACTAGATGTGACTGCTTATAATGATCGGGAACTGGCCATGGATCTCCTTTGCGGGCAAAATCTGGGAAATGGAACTCGTTGGGTTGGCAATGAGTTGGGGATAGGTTTGGGGTTTGGGAGGGGAGAAGGAAAGAGATTTTTTTTGTAGGTCTATTTAGAGGTGAGCAAGTCAAGCTGATCGAATCGGGAATTGCCCGGATCGGACCGGACGGTGGTCCAGTTCCCCTATTTCAGAGGGCGGCGGTTCGATTCTCGGTTCCAAAAGTATAAGCCCGGACCGGACCGGTAGATTTTAATTTTTTTTTTTTTTGCATTTATGAGGTCTCATATGATTGAGATTTGAACCACATATTTATTTTGTATCTTTTGTTACCATAAATGTCGAATGCTAGTGTTACTAGATTATGTTCGAAAATTCTATCATCTCACTTTTTTTTGGATAAGAAACTATTATTTAATGGTCATTTCTTCGAAAATAATGAGTTTGATCATATTTGGTTGACTCTATTGGACCCCTCGGGAATAGGGATGAACCGGCAGCCCGGCCCCCTATTCCGAAAATTGGGAACCAGCACCACCGGTCCGATTTTTTGGTTCTTGAGGGAAACTGGAGCGGACCGGGAATCGCTTACCCTAGATCTATTCCAGCAACACTATAAATAGTCCATGATCTTGTTCATGAGACAACCAATGGGTATTGCATCCCATGACATCGAGTTACTGGCTAGCATAACAAGCATAACTGCCACATGTGGAATGGTTCAAGTTCAATCATCTTTCTTGAGCTAATTATTGTGAAGGTTGGTAGAATATACTATTCAAAAAGTTTAACGAGAGGCAAGCAGGATTGGGAACGCCAGGCGGAATTGATGAGCGGGCGGTCGCACACGCAAAAAGAAAATTTGAACGTCATGGACAATGGAAACACTTTAACAATGGTGACGCACAGACGTAGGCAGGTGTGAGTGCTAACCAAAGATCAAAAGCTGAAAAGACTTGCTTATTCCACGAAATAGTAATTTTCGTATCGCAATCTACAATCCTTAAGCTCGAATTGGACCCCTATGTTCAAATCACACATCTTCCTCGTCAGGCAATAATCTTGTACCAGACATTCGCTGCAATCTTCGTCCGTGAGGCCACCGTTGCACATCCCAAGTCCATAACGATGTCTACCGTCGAACGAGAACTGTTCGTAGTAGTCGTAGCTATGAGAGGGTGTGTTCGGGCACTAATTGCTGATGATGTTCTGGACATTGTAGTAATACGCGCTCTCGGATTCTCGTATTTCTCTCCATTGCACGTCTTCTGCACCGGGGTCGTGTCCGGAACGCCTCTTGTGACGTTGCAGGCACGTAGAAGCCCGCTGACAATCAACGCGATCATTGGAAAAGAAGCCATGCCTTTCTTTTAGAGGATCGCTGACGAAAAACTGCGGGAGGTTTAGCTATATCGAAAGATGCATGTTCGAAGTATCACTTCCTTTATTAAATATGTGTACAAAGCAGGTTATAATATGATCTGCAATTGTTTCCTTCTAGGATATATCCCGACGAAGCTAAGAGAGGAGGCACATCCTTAGTTTCATCGAAATGGTTGCAGAATTCAATGTTTGAGCCTATTTGTTTATTCTTGTGTTATTGTATTCCATCGGTTTTGGGCAGCAAACGTTTGAATGGAGGTTTCCATCATGAAAACTCAAAATTTTTTATCATAGTATGTTGCTTTACTTATTATTAGAAATGGATAGCTATACAAATGGTCTTTGAACTTTTGCCCAATGCACAATGTCGTTCATTAACTTTTAATTTCTTCAATACGATCTTAACTTTTAGCCTAATGTATAATGCCATCTCTGAACTTTTAATTTGTTTAATGCAGTCACTGAACTTTTCATAAATGTTTAATCTAAACTTTTCATGAATATTCAATCTAGTTCATGCGATGTATGAAAATATATAATGTTATCTTTCATTAATTCAAGTTAATAGAATTTGTGGGTCTCGTTTCCAATCTAGTAAGTTTGAATAGTAGACAAAAATTATCATTACGCATGGATTATCCACATATGTCATTCAACTCAAATCGGGATATAATAATTTATGTCATTTAATAGTATGGATGATCGTTTTCAAACTAAGCAAATTAAACAAATTAAAAGGATTATGATATTCAAATTTGAGTTGTATATCTTACGTGAATAATCTGCGTGTAACTCTTTTTTTCCACCATTTCAAACATTAGTGATTGGAAGCTAAATCAGCAAATTCCATTAACTTGAATCAATGGAACGATAACCTTGGATAATATATTTTTAATATTTCACCAATTAAAGTGAACATGCACAAAAAATTCATGAACCACATTGAACAAATTAAAAGTACGAGGGGATGACATTGTACATTGGGTTAAAATTCGGGACTCACATTGAAAAAATTAAAAATTCAAGGCCAAAGTTCAAAGACCATTTGTGTGATTTTTCATATTAGAAAAGATGCCTCATTTTAAAACAAATAGTGAAAGGTGCCAATAAGAAAAGTCGGACAACATATAGCTCTTGGCATTTTAGTAATAAACATATGATAGTTCTTGCATATTATAGTTCTTGCCTTACATCTTTTCTAGGAACCAATGGGTATAAACTTTCATGGGTAAGCAATGTTGCGGAAAGAGGACCAGTCCATTGATAGAAAATAAGTAAATGCTCAAATTCCAATTTGAGTTTTTTTTTTTGTATGGTTCAATCATATTCTATTCTAATATACAAGCCACATCGTGTGCATTATGTGTCGTGCGCGAGGTTGTGAAACCCCTGCTCCTCCTCACTCGTTCCTACCCCACTCCCCGAAGGTGGGGATTCGAACCCCCCACCTCCCTCCTCCCAAAATAAAGTTGGAAGGTTTTGCACTCTAAATTCCTCACAATATTTCCTTGAGCATTAAATTTTGAAAGTATTTCAAAACTTTAGGAGTGCCAAGCCCTACGGATATATTTAACAAAAAAATTCAAATAACTGGGGCTTCAACATAATTTTAGAAAGTTAGGGGCCAAAAGTTCATTGACGAAAATTTCCTCCAATCATGTCTCTAACTAATTGATTCGTTACATATTATAAACGACATTCACATGCACATTTAACTAAACATAAATATGAATGGGGTTACATGCTCCTCCAGCTATGTCTCCAAACAATTGGTAGATTACAAGTTGTGGACATCAGGGACAAACAAACATAACTAAATTTAAACGCAGGTGGTGCCCATGTTGGTAATCCGCCAATAAAAATTTAATATGTGGAAATTTCTTCCAAACAGAAGTTAAGAAGAACAT
The DNA here is from genome assembly GCA_021437795.1 of Rhodamnia rubescens. NCBI lineage: Eukaryota > Viridiplantae > Streptophyta > Magnoliopsida > Myrtales > Myrtaceae > Rhodamnia > Rhodamnia rubescens. Next base: position 41,474 of record JAILYA010000150.1, read on the forward strand.
GATCCTCAACTTAAGCACCGAGATTTTTTTTTTAATCAAAGCTGGTATTAACTTTTAATTACCACAAATTATTCATCATTATAGGGAAAATATCAAGAATTCTCCTCTGTGAGTTGACCACTTTCCATCTTTTATTGACATATTCCATTAATGGTTGCTAAATAGATTCAGTAAGATCTGCATGGAAGTGAAAGATAACAAATTTTAACAATGATAAGACTAACGTTCACTATAAGGATAATTTCATCCCTAGAGACTAGAGAGAGTACAAAGAGAATTTTGATTTCTAGCACAAAATAAGCTTTTCTAGCAAAGACCCCAAAAGATGAACCAAAAGAAAACTCCCCCAGGTAGAGCAAATCCAAAAGAACGGATGCTGAGGCATCGAGAGCTCCAGGTGGCTATCATCACACATCACTTTGTTCTCTACACTTTGTTATGCTCTTTGCATTGTGCTGATTTAGACTTTGCTTGGCAGGAAAAGTTGCAATAAAGCACCCTCAATTTTAGCCAAAAGTTAATCTGAGAAACTACAGTACCCATATCTCTTTTTCTATCAAGAAGTTAAGTTTTGCAAATATAACAGTTTTTTGGTGATTGTGAGAGTAATGTGGGCCACTATTTCTAATTATTTGTTTTTTTTTTCAGAACATGTTGTTAATCTCACGGTAGATTAATGATAGTCATATAATTATTTCTCTAAGAAGTTCACACATTGCGTTCTTTTTCGCAGTTTATATAATTACTAAAAATTTAAAGATCTAAATATTTTTCTCTTCATTATTAATTTAATAAAATGAAGAATAGACAACTTTAAAAACTATGTGGAACAAGATAGAGTGAGAAAAATTAGCCCTTTGAGCTACACTTCACACAACCAACTCTAGCGTGAAGCTGTCGTTGCTTTCAACAATCCACATTTTGATAGATGCGAGCTCCCATATATGGATGTTAAGGAATGTAGTTAATATGGTACTACACAATACAAAATTCTAAATATGAATTAATCCATTAATGTAGTAATATTTTGTAACGGACTAATTTTGAATCAGTCCATTAGTGTAGTTATATTATGTAGTTAATATTGTAATGGACTAATTCAAAATTCAAAATACTTTGAATTAGTCATTCTAGAAAAAAATCTACAAATACAAATGTTATTCTAGAGTTAAGGATAAACGAAACTCATTCTCGAACCTAGAGTCTATTTCTTACATGGTATCGGATGACTAGTAGGATCCTTGAAAGCAATTATGTGATTCTTCTTTCTCTACCATTTTTCTACCTCTCCTGTTCACAATGTCATCTCCCACCTCTACTCCGGCTGTGCAACACCACCTTAGCCTCAAAGTTTCTAGTGATAAGTTTCTATTGTGGAAAACCCAGTTATTTCTATTGCTTCGGAGCCGGTCCTTAATGGGATACCTTGACGGCACCATTATCTTTCTCACTCCAACCATCACCCCTACGGACTCCACTATTGCTTTGCACCAAACCTTGCATGTGATGAATGGATTCGAAAAGACCAACTTGTTCTTAGTTGGATGCCATCTTCTCTTTCACTTGATGTTCTATCTTATGTAGTTGGATTAGATACTGTTGTCGATGTCCGGAAGGCTCTACAAATTGCCTTTGGATCATCCAAGCATTCTTCGGCTTCATATGCAACTCTAGAATACATCTAAAAGTGACAAGTCTGTCTCAACTTATCTCCGTGAGGTAAAGTATATTTCAAATCAATTAGCTGCTACCAATCACTTTCTAGGAAATGAATAATTAACTGCCATTTTCTTCCGTAATCTTGGTTCTGATTTTTTTTGACATTGTTCTTTGCTTTGACTACAAAACCTGATTCGATAACATTTCCCGAGCTCCATCGATTGCTCCTCAATCATGAGCTTCGAATGAAGTTTGCCACAGGTGCCTATAGAAGCAAATGTTACCACTTACATCCCTCCATTATCCACCTCTATTATTCAACCACAACCGATTTCCAATTTCCAACTATCTACCACTCAAAACCCCCAATATTGTGGGCAAGGCCCATTGCAATTATGGGAACCCAGGCATCGATCTAAAAACAGAAAAAATGGATGTCAAATTTTTTAGAAATATAATCATAAGGCTGCAAAAGGTTATTTCGGGTATTGGTAATCTAACAATAGAGCACTATAGCCTATTGCTAATATGGCTGGAATTCTTCCTACCCCTTCGCAGTAAGACCGATTTTCGGATCTGCAGCCTAATCCCCATGTGACACCTAACATTGCCACTCTGTAGATTTGCACCACATAACAATAACGAATCTCTTCGTGTAGGTAATGGAGCGAGGTTTAGACATTGTAAATGTCGGTTCTTCTACTCTTAAAACCCCTATCAACAAATCTTTTAATTTCTCAAATATCCTTCATGTCCCCGCCATTACACGTAATTTGCTTTTCTGTTCATAATTTTACATGTGATAACAAATGCTTCTTTGAGTTTCATCCATTTCACTTTGTTGTGAAGGATTTGCAGACCGAATACCCTTTGCTCCATGATTCGTTTAAGGATGGACTATACCGAATGTCGGATCTTTAGGTCTCATCTCCATCCGCCAACACCATCTTTGTTGATTCTTCCATCATTGCTACTACCTGGCATGCCCGAATTGGTCATACCCAACAAAGCAAAGTTCGCTCGTTGATTCATTCAAATAATTTGCCATTCTACATTTGATTTTAATACATGTGCTTCTTGTTTGTTAGGCAAATCCCATAAAACAATCCTACACCCCTCATAGCATTAGCAACGCATCTCTCGATTTAATTTTTTCGATGTATGAGGACCTGCTCCAATTAATTCTATTTCTATTTAGAAGTACTTTATCGTATTTGTTGATGATTTTTCCAAGTATGCTTAATACTATCCTATTCAAAATCGGTCTATGGTCCCTTTCATTTTCGAAAAATTCAGGACTATGGTTGAGGAACAATTTGAAAAATCCATCGAGCTATACGATCCGATTGGGATGGAGAATACGACGAACCCTAAATAATTTTTTTTTCAAACAATGAAATTTTCCATCATGTAGCTTCTCCACACACTCACGAATAGCCGAGCGAAAAATTCTTCATATTATTGATATCGGCCTTACATTATTGGCCCATGCATCTCTTCCTCTTAAGTATTGGCCTTATACTTTTGTAATCATAATTTATTTTATTAACATATTACCAACACCACTTTTAAATAATATCTCACCTTTTCAAACACTTTTCCATCAATAACTGGATTACAAGTTTTTGCAAACATTTAGTTGTGCTATTTTTCCTTTATTAAGGTCATAAAATTCGCGTAAATTTTCACTCCATTCTACTTGATATGTGTTCTTAGGATATAGTCCATTACACGTTGGTTCTATGTTATTTAGATTACAAAACTAGATGCATGTACATTGCAAGACATGCTCATTTTATTGAAAATATTTTTCCATTTGCCACACTTGGTTCACACCCTTCGGAAATACTTTCACCATCACATCGTTGGTCGACGATCTCGCACGGCTGGTGTATCTTCTCATGCGAACCATGGTGTTAATGGTAATATTCTGCCTTCTACCCCACCATCTAGCACCTCCCCACCCACCTTTGAAGAACCATCACCGACATTATCAAATACTAATTTTGCTTCAACGTCTAACATGTTGGTTTCTAGTCCGTCTAATGCTAGTACAGGTTCTAATGAGACTACGTCGACGCCTTCCACAGTGGCCTCCACAACCAGTTTATCAAGCACTAAGGACCCATCAAATGCGGCTGCGTCAAAACCCAAAGGCTAACAATACATAATTATTATCATATGTGAACTTGACTGAAATAAGTTCTAAAGAAGAGCCACGGTGGTTCACTTGAAGCTAATAAACATGAAAAATGGAGGGAGGCAATGCTCAGAATTTAATGCTTTGTTGCATAATGGAACATGGGTTTTGGTTCCACCGAATCCCAAATCAAATGTCGTGGACTCCAAATAGGTTTATAGAGTCAAGACATGTGCAAATGGTTTGATAGATTGGTACAAAGCCTACCTAGTGGCCAAGTGCTACAATCGGCGAGAGGGTGTTGACGATGCGAAAACGTTTAGTTCCGTCGTTAAAGCACCCCCTTGTCGGTATATTTATTTTATGGCTATGACAAAGAATTGGAAACTCCGGTTGTTGGATGTTATCAATGCATTTTTAAATGGTAACTTGACTAAAGAAGTCTACATGGCCCAACCTCGGGGCTTCATTGACAAAGAAAAGCCAAGTCATAAATGTAAGCTACAAATACCCTTATATGGATTGAAGCAAGCACCACGGGCTTGGTTCCACCGATTGAGCATCTTTTTAGAATCATTAGAATTTATCGAATCAAAATCGGTACTTCTCTCTTCATACTACATCAGCCTAATTTTTCCATTTACATGCTCATCAATGTTGACGACATTGTTATTACGAGAATCAAACCCGACATTTATTCAAGACACTATCAAATGCTTAAACAAGGAGTTCTCCATTTGGGACTTGGGTGACCTTCATTATTTCCTAGGAATTGAGGTGCTCAAACATCCATATGGGCTCCTCTTATTACAACAGAAGTATGTTACGAGATCTCCTCCATATAACCGGAATGGGCCGATTGTTAAACCTGGTTCACATGCTCATGGTTATAAATACTAGTTTAATCGGTCAAGGTAAGCCACTTGAAAATGCCATTTTGTACGGAAGCACCGTAGGAGCTCTTTAATATGCCACTCTCACTCGGCCGGATATATCCTATCACGGTAAACAAAGTTTGCAGTTCTTGAAAGAACCAATGAAGACCATTGAAGTATGGTGAAACGCATCCTATGCTACTTAAAAAAAACCGTTGCGCATAGTTGCTCATCGGTTCTCAATCCTTCACGGAACTCCATGCATACAATGATGCGGATTTGGGCGAGTTGCCCCATCGATAAACGATCAACATGAGATTATGTGATTCATATGGGCCAATATCTAATTTCTTGGTCAGCTAAGAAGCGACATACCATTGCACGTTCCTCATCCGAATCGAGTAACGAGCCTTTGGCAAACACTACGGCGAAGTGGCATGGCCACAATCGTAGTTACAAGACTTTGACATCTCTCAATCAAAACCCCTATCTTTTGGTACGACAACTTAGGGGCAACGGATCTTATGGTGAATCCACTTTTCCATGCTAGAACAAAGCAACTCGAGGTAGATTTTCACTTCGTCCACCATTTAGTCGCACAACACAAACCTAAAGTTCTCTTCATATCCACACGTGACCAAACAACGGATATCTTTACCAAGCCTCTTACGTGGTGTCCCCATGATATGCTCAAATCCAAGTTGAAGATCATTCAAAAGAGCACCTTCAACTTGCGGGGCCTATTAAGGAATGTAGTTATTACGACGGACAATTCAAAATTCTAATTTTGAATTGGTCCATTAATGTAGTAACATTTATATTCTTTAGTTAATATTGTAACGGACTAATTCAAAATTCAAAATTCAAAATACTTTGAATTAGTCCTTCTAAAAAAATTCTATAAATACAAACGTATCCTAGAGTTAAGGATAAGCGAAACTCATTCTCAAACCTAGAGTCTATTTCTTATAATGGAGTAGGCAACTCCCTCCAGGTTTGGCAAGATCTGGATGAGGCCTGGATGACAAGGCGAGCTCCTCGGATTGATTTCTCCCATTATTACACAACACCTTAAATTATTCATGAAAGCCACACATTCCCATTGCGTGCGAGCCTACATATATGAGATTTCGTTTGTTGAAATATTGTCCCACATCATTTGATAATGGGTCCTATAAACTCTTTATATTTTTGTAGTTCCTGTCTAATTATCCGCTTAAGCTTTTGGGTTAGACTATCTTATATGGTATATTGAGTTCAAATCTTTCAAACCTCTATTTGTCTCCCGAATTATATTTTCATGTGTTATATCTCTTTATATTCATATGGTTGACCTTTGTCTATCGGTTTAAACTTTTGGATTGGACTTTTCTGCAATCTTTGAGTTCACACTTGACCCCTTTATATTCATGTGGTCGACTTTTTGCCTATCAGTTTAAGCTTTTGGATTGAACTTTTCTGCAATCTTTAAGTTCACACTTGACCTCGATGCTATTCACACAATTTCCAGATCGAGTAATGAGATTGTTGCAAGCATTTGCGCCATGTAGGACGGTCGGCGTCTATTTTAGCAATTTTAGATCAAAACTGATCGGAAATAGGTTTCAGACTTTTTCGATAATTTTTCCGACATAACTATTATGCGCTTTGTTCATAATCAAATTGTTGGTAATGGTGAGGACATTCCAGGAGCAAGCACTCGAATCATCGTGTTTCTCTCCGTCACATGTTTTCTGTGGCTTTCTTTAACTTTGCTCTCGTTGGATTACCGTTGAGAATCTCCGGAACGTTCAGCTATATTGAAAGATGCGTGTTCCGAGCTTTTCTTCCACACCTGCTGTGCGACTTTATGAGCAGCAATATGTATATTCCGCCACCCTCTTTGTATTAGTTTAATAATTTTTTTTTTTCGTTTTAATCGGCTAATTAGCTACGTCAATCATTATGAGCTGAACAAGTGATCTCTCATTCCTGAGCTGAAAATCTTCTGATATTCTAATCCGCTACGTCAATCTCCAAAGGGTTGGTACGCATCGACGGTTGACATGTACTGAGAGCTGAACAAACAATCTCTCATTCAGTAAGATTGTTTACCTGTTCACAACTTTGTCGTACAAACAATCTCTCATTCAGTAAGATTGTTTACCTGTTCACAACTTTGTGGTACCCTTACCCTTCTCTCGCCCACGCCCACACCACGCCCTTATCTCTCTTATGCGGGAGAACATTATGTCCGAGAGTTTAAATTTTTTTTTTTGTCGCACGATTAATTTTAGGATATTTTTTTATTATAAAAAATTAGATGATTTATTTACATTTTAATGAGTTATCTGATTAGGTCAAGCGACAGATTTTGGATTATCTTCGTTTACTTGTTTCCTTGTCATTAGGACTCCAGATTAGAAAGCTGGATCTATTTTAGGTGATTTTGTTTGGCATTTAACAATAACCTGAAATAAATTAAATATTTTATTTTGGGTTAATTTCCAATTACCCACGGTAGAGAGGTTATTAGAAAAATGACACTTATAGTCCCTTAATTTTGGTCGGATATGCAATTTCATCCTTGAACTTATAATTTGTGTAATGTGGTCCTTCAACTATTTCTAGATGTTCAATGTAGCTAGCTCGTTTGATCCAATAAGGAACAAAGTCACCGCAAGTCCCCAATCTATTGCGAAATGTGTTATCTAGTCCTTAGATATTTAATTTGTTCAATCTAGTCCCTCAATCTCATATAACAAAATCAAATCTATGTTTGGCACTATTCACAAGTTCTCATCATCACACTAATGTCCATATTTTAGAATACCTTTTCAGTTCAATCATTTCCTTAATCCATAACAAACATACTATCTTTCTAACACCTTTTTGGGCTTCATTCATGAATATTACGTTAGGTCTATTGAATTATATTTTTCGCATATGATTTCTATAGTGGCCCAATACACAAAAAAATCTCAAACTTTAGCATCTGCTCCAATTATATCCAACACTTTTTTTGCCTCATAAAAAACTTCCAACTTTTACTTTTGTCCCAATTCTACCGGCCTAATACAAAAAAAAAAAAAAAACCCCAACTTTAGCATATATCTCAATTACATTTAAAACTTTTTTTGCCTCATAAAAAATTTCGAACTTTTACTTTTATCCTAATTTAACCGCCGTTAGCCTTCCATTCATAATCATCATTAGTTAATCTTACATGGCATTTTTGTCGTTCTTGAATTACACATCAGCAAAGGCGATATGAAAAAACCCCTCAACTTCTCTTCTATTGTCAGCTTTCCCTACACTTTCTTGGGAGATATAGAGCCACTCAAGATGGTGCGGTTCGGATTCTCTCTAGTACTCAACAGCCCAAAGAACGCTAGACGTGGAGATTTAATTATTTGGATGAGCGATCTCAAATATCGTTGTCCCTGAAAACCATTGATTTCGAAAATTCATTGATTAGTTCGGCGAGAAAATTCGAGCCATGTAGTACTACCTAACCGCTATTATGGACGGAAGGGCGACGGTTGTAGAATTAGAGCAAAAAGCTGGAGGTTTTATGAGACAAAAAATGATTTGGATATAATTAGGACAAATGCTAAAATTGGATTTTTTTAGGTATTAGGCCGGTAGAATTGAGACAAACATAAAAGTTGATGATTTTTATGAGATAAAAAAAGTTTTGAATATAATTGGGATAAATACAATGTTGACGACATTGTTATTACGGAATCAAACCCGACATTTATTCAAGACACTATCAAATGCTTAAACAAGGAGTTCTCCATTTGGGACTTGGGTGACCTTCATTATTTCCTAGGAATTGAGGTGCTCAAACATCCATATGGGCTCCTCTTATTACAACAAGTATGTTACGAGATCTCCTCCATATAACCCGGAATGGACAGGTGTTAAACTGGTTCACATGCTCATGGTTATAAATACTAGTTTAATCGGTCAAGGTAAGCCACTTGAAAATGCCATTTTGTACTGAAGCACCGTAGGAGCTCTTTAATATGCCACTCTCACTCGGCCGGATATATCCTATACGGTAAACAAAGTTTGCCGAGTTCTTGAAAGAACCAACGGAAGACCATTGAAGTATGGTGAAACGCATCCTATGCTACTTAAAAAAAACCGTTGCGCATAGGCTGCTCATCGGTTCTCAATCCTTCCTGAGAACTCCATGCATACAATGATGCGGATGGGCGAGTTGCCCCAGCGATAAACGATCAACATGAGATTATGTGATTCATATGGGCCAATATCTAATTTCTTGGTCGGCTAAGAAGCGACATACCATTGCACGTTCCTCATCCGAATCGAGTAACGAGCACCGGCAAACACTACGGCGAAGTGGCATGGCCACAATCGTAGTTACAAGACTTTGACATCTCTCAATCAAAACCCCCTATCTTTTGGTACGACAACTTAGGGGCAACGGATCTTATGGTGAATCCACTTTTCCATGCTAGAACAAAGCAACTCGAGGTAGATTTTCACTTCGTCCACCATTTAGTCGCACAACACAAACCTAAAGTTCTCTTCATATCCACACGTGACCAAACAACGGATATCTTTACCAAGCCTCTTACGTGGTGTCCCCATGATATGCTCAAATCCAAGTTGAAGATCATTCAAAAGAGCACCTTCAACTTGCGGGGCCTATTAAGGAATGTAGTTATTCTTGACGGACAATTCAAAATTCTAATTTTGAATTGGTCCATTAATGTAGTAACATTTATATTCTTTAGTTAATATTGTAACGGACTAATTCAAAATTCAAAATTCAAAATACTTTGAATTAGTCCTTCTAAAAAAATTCTATAAATACAAACGTATCCTAGAGTTAAGGATAAGCGAAACTCATTCTCAAACCTAGAGTCTATTTCTTATAATGGAGTAGGCAACTCCCTCCAGGTTTGGCAAGATCTGGATGAGGCCTGGATGACAAGGCGAGCTCCTCGGATTGATTTCTCCCATTATTACACAACCTGCTTAAATTATTCATGAAAGCCACACATTCCCATTGCGTGCGAGCCTACATATATGAGATTTCGTTTGTTGAAATATTGTCCCACATCATTTGATAATGGGTCCTATAAACTCTTTATATTTTTGTAGTTCCTGTCTAATTATCCGCTTAAGCTTTTGGGTTAGACTATCTTATATGGTATATTGAGTTCAAATCTTTCAAACCTCTATTTGTCTCCCGAATTATATTTTCATGTGTTATATGCTTCTTTATATTCATATGGTTGACCTTTGTCTATCGGTTTAAACTTTTGGATTGGACTTTTCTGCAATCTTTGAGTTCACACTTGACCCCTTTATATTCATGTGGTCGACTTTTGCCTATCGGTTTAAGGCTTTTGGATTGAACTTTTCTGCAATCTTTAAGTTCACACTTGACCTCGATGCTATTCACACAATTTCCAGATCGAGTAATGAGATTGTTGCAAGCATTTGCGCCATGTAGGACGGTCGGCGTCTATTTTAGCAATTTTAGATCAAAACTGATCGGAAATAGGTTTCAGACTTTTTCGATAATTTTTCCGACATAACTATTATGCGCTTTGTTCATAATCAAATTGTTGGTAATGGTGAGGACATTCCAGGAGCAAGCACTCGAATCATCGTGTTTCTCTCCGTCACATGTTTTCTGTGGCTTTCTTTAACTTTGCTCTCGTTGGATTACCGTTGAGAATCTCCGGAACGTTCAGCTATATTGAAAGATGCGTGTTCCGAGCTTTTCTTCCACACCTGCTGTGCGACTTTATGAGCAGCAATATGTATATTCCGCCACCCTCTTTGTATTAGTTTAATAATTTTTTTTTTCGTTTTAATCGGCTAATTAGCTACGTCAATCATTATGAGCTGAACAAGTGATCTCTCATTCCTGAGCTGAAAATCTTCTGATATTCTAATCCGCTACGTCAATCTCCAAAGGGTTGGTACGCATCGACGGTTGACATGTACTGAGAGCTGAACAAACAATCTCTCATTCAGTAAGATTGTTTACCTGTTCACAACTTTGTCGTACAAACAATCTCTCATTCAGTAAGATTGTTTACCTGTTCACAACTTTGTGGTACCCTTACCCTTCTCTCGCCCACGCCCACACCACGCCCTTATCTCTCTTATGCGGGAGAACATTATGTCCGAGAGTTTAAATTTTTTTTTTTGTCGCACGATTAATTTTAGGATATTTTTTTATTATAAAAAATTAGATGATTTATTTACATTTTAATGAGTTATCTGATTAGGTCAAGCGACAGATTTTGGATTATCTTCGTTTACTTGTTTCCTTGTCATTAGGACTCCAGATTAGAAAGCTGGATCTATTTTAGGTGATTTTGTTTGGCATTTAACAATAACCTGAAATAAATTAAATATTTTATTTTGGGTTAATTTCCAATTACCCACGGTAGAGAGGTTATTAGAAAAATGACACTTATAGTCCCTTAATTTTGGTCGGATATGCAATTTCATCCTTGAACTTATAATTTGTGTAATGTGGTCCTTCAACTATTTCTAGATGTTCAATGTAGCTAGCTCGTTTGATCCAATAAGGAACAAAGTCACCGCAAGTCCCCAATCTATTGCGAAATGTGTTATCTAGTCCTTAGATATTTAATTTGTTCAATCTAGTCCCTCAATCTCATATAACAAAATCAAATCTATGTTTGGCACTATTCACAAGTTCTCATCATCACACTAATGTCCATATTTTAGAATACCTTTTCAGTTCAATCATTTCCTTAATCCATAACAAACATACTATCTTTCTAACACCTTTTTGGGCTTCATTCATGAATATTACGTTAGGTCTATTGAATTATATTTTTCGCATATGATTTCTATAGTGGCCCAATACACAAAAAAATCTCAAACTTTAGCATCTGCTCCAATTATATCCAACACTTTTTTTGCCTCATAAAAAACTTCCAACTTTTACTTTTGTCCCAATTCTACCGGCCTAACAGAAAAAAAAAAAAAAACCCCAACTTTAGCATATATCTCAATTACATTTAAAACTTTTTTTGCCTCATAAAAAATTTCGAACTTTTACTTTTATCCTAATTTAACCGCCGTTAGCCTTCCATTCATAATCATCATTAGTTAATCTTACATGGCATTTTTGTCGTTCTTGAATTACACATCAGCAAAGGCGATATGAAAAAACCCCTCAACTTCTCTTCTATTGTCGACTTTCCCTACACTTTCTTGGGAGATATAGAGCCACTCAAGATGGTGCGGTTCGGATTCTCTCTAGTACTCAACAGCCCAAAGAACAGCTAGACGTGGAGATTTAATTATTTGGATGAGCGATCTCAAATATCGTTGTCCCTGAAAACCATTGATTTCGAAAATTCATTGATTAGTTCGGCGAGAAAATTCGAGCCATGTAGTACTACCTAACCGCTATTATGGACGGAAGGCCGACGGTTGTAGAATTAGAGCAAAAGTTGGAGGTTTTATGAGACAAAAAATGATTTGGATATAATTAGGACAAATGCTAAAATTGGATTTTTTTTAGGTATTAGGCCGGTAGAATTGAGACAAACATAAAAGTTGATGATTTTTATGAGATAAAAAAAGTTTTGAATATAATTGGGATAAATACTAAAGTTTGGGATTTTTTTTTTGTTATGGAGCCCTCTATAATAGTAAAAGTTAAACCTCATTTAGAGTTGTACCGGGTTAATATTCATGTTATTTTAAGTCTATCTCTCGTTCACATCTCTGTTTGGTGTCTCGTTCGTTCAGACCTTAAATTCATGTGAATAATTAGAATAAGTACAAATTAGAGAAAACAGTAATGTTTTTGTTGTTTTACTAACCAAGTGGAGTATTGGCAATCTCAGAGATTTTAAATGAACTGTAGGAACTTCACCATCAAGGAATGAATTGTTTAATTTTATTTTAAAGTACTTCTGATAACTTCATTAATCATCAGTTGGATAGTTTGTTTGTTTGTTTGATAGGTGTCGTCGGACGAGTGCGTCTAATTTTATACTATGCTTGTATTTCCTTGTCACCTTGATTATGAGTTATGACATAGCATTGGCGAATAATTTATCTTTGCGAGAGATGCGGAATTTCACTAGAAAACAACCAATAGAGTTGCACAATCCTTATTGTTGTGGCCTTATCGACATGGACGGATGTAAGACGAGCGAATCTCCAAACTCTACTTCAAATTTAAGGTTTAGTGCATTGGGTTCTTCAAATTTTTTATTTTTATTTTTTTGGTATGACCGAGTTCTCAAAATTGCTTGATTTGTGCAAGTTCTTTACAAATTAATACCAATTTTCCTCACGCGAAATTATTGACGTGACAATTAATTTAAACATATGGTGACAATGTAATGTTAATGAGGAGACACGTCAATTTTTAAAATATAAAAAGAAAAAGGAAAACAATTCAAGGGTGAGGGGGACTGGATCCCGGCATCTAAATGCAATGTAGCAACGATCAAGCCACCCTCGTCCACCGTAGGAGAAGTCCTTCCACCCTCTAGGGTGATAGGGGCCGGCAACACCCCCTTGTCCTCCGTCTCGCTAGTTAAGGGCTCGACAACCCTCGTTTAGTCCTCGTATCTTCCATGTGAGGCTCATTGGAGACTAGACGGCCATCCTCTCTATCTTCTAGATTTTCTTTTTCATAAACAAAGGCGGCGATTTGATATCATGTGAATCATCGATGCAACATGACTTGATTGCACAATATAAATAGAGATTAGAAACTTTGATTGCAGAGACATAAATATGTCAGACTCATATAAAGCAGAGAACATTTTGTACTTTATGAATCTAAGTGCCATATGAATTCGACCCATGTGATTTGATTATTTTACTATGAGTCTAACTGTGGAGGGTCATGAGTCCCACAGAATTTCTTTTTCGTGGAACCTCCAAAATCAATTATTATAAGCCCTTCGATCATCCATGTTGTGCTATTAATGGCCTGGACAGATGAACCAGCGCACGAAGGGGCAAAAGAGACGCTCCATCTGTCGTGCGAGGTTGGCTCTAGGAGCTAGCTCTTGAAAGTTGAGTACTTCACAAGTCTCCGAAACTTCTCTCCCGCTGGTTCAATAATGAGTTATCTGATTTTGTGATCAATTGAAATCTGTTTTGCGGCTTCTTTCTCCCGCTTTAGAGTTAGATCTCGATTTTGAGCTCAACTATCCCGATCTAAAAATAGATCCGTAATTCACAAGATTTTATTTATGCTCTTTCAACTTATTTGTGTTGTTATTATCTCTACGTTTGTGATGGTGTTGGGGACGCCAAATTTGGGAGCGCACCGCCTTTTGGCAAAGCCGTAACTATTAAAGAGGGAAATCTCGGGATGTACTCATCATTGACGATGCGAGTTTTGGTAATCGGCTGCGGATTGTGCAAAAATCCATTCTTATCGAATGAGCGAATCTCTACTTGGCTGTACTAAGTTAATTTATTTTTCAGATTTTTATGGACTATAACTCTTTAGGATTGATTTTGTCTTGAAGTTGTGTATCTCCTTTTCATGTGACATGACGATCTTCTTTTCGACCCAAAAAAGGCGATGCTAATGAAAAATCCAGCAAAAAAAGAAAAAGTTGACAACAGATTTCTGCTAGCACTAGAATGAATAAATCAAAGGATGAATCATCTTTAGAACGAGCCTTCCGTAAAAGTAAAAATGTAATAATTAGCCAAAAATAACAACGCTGGAAGCCAATTAAGATGGGAAAATAAGGAACAAGATAATTGGGTCAAGTGAAAAAAGGAAATAAAAGCTAATGACAAAAATCCTACTTCCAACGCACGCAATGTACACTTTTGTGAGAGAGGGAGAGAGATTGCACACTCCTTTCATTTTGAAAAAGTTAAAAATCTATTACACATGCTATTTCAACCATAAATATTTTTGTTATACTAATTAAGCCTTAAATCTTTTCACGTTATGCCGGTTGAGTTCATCTAGCAAATTTTATCGAAAAATCACTGATATATACGCCGACCGTCCTACGTGGCACAACCGATCTTGACGTTAATAATATTCTAATAGCTTTTCCAAATTTATTTTTTCCTTTTTTTTATTTCTTTTCAATTTTTTTCATTTTCCTTCCCTTTTTTTTCATTTTTCCTCCCTTCCTCCTCCATTTGGTTGCACAATCGGCCAGAGGCGAGGGCCGACGACTAGCTAGTGACGGCCGCCGAGGTCGCCCAAGCAATGATGACACCGAGCCTCGCCAAATGTAACGACCCGAACCTCTCGATCTTCCTGCTTCGATATCACATTTATAGTGGCTCGACCTTAAACCTCGGCTCCGACACCTTAACAAGTGCATGTCACTTACCTAAAAATTGTCAACGATAATCGAGTGAGATAAACTCAACAAGTGGAATATCTAAGATACCGACTAAAGCTGTCCAACAAGACAAATGAGCATCGATAAAACAAGTATTTATGCATATGTAACATGAGTATGACGGAATGCATATGAAAGGATTGCTCGTCACCGTCGTGACCCGACTATTTAAGTCAAGAAATGCAATATCGTCTCGTCATTGTCTCGAGACCAATCCAGTCCACAACAGGCCACCCGGTCATACGGCGGGGCCTTCCCATACACTCGTGGGGTAAATTTATTCGAGCATGAAGCTCATTTCCACGAATCTTACTCAGTTTATTTCCATGACATGCAAAATCATGCGCATGTCCAATATCAATGCATACCGTAAATTAAATTATATATTGTTCCCATCGATGCCCTTTTTATCACTGTACTCATGTGCATTATATCAAACAAAAGTGGAACAGACCTGGCAACTAGAAAAGATAAACATCATTGTGGATAAACTCGAATTCGACACACGGCCGGTATTGGAACACTGCTAATCTTCCACCACAATGCCGATTCACCTCCTTTATTGGTCTCTACTAGGAATCCTAGATTGCCCCCTTCCGATGTACCCACGACCCAAAGCACAACCCGGCGACCAAACATCACCAAACCAGCAATATAAACAATTCGTCTCGCACCACCAACGGCAAGTTCTCATTGCATTACGTATGTTTCGCTCCGCGAGTTTCTTGGTCACCACCCTCTTTATCGCCCAATCCACTGGATACTAGTCAGCACCCTATGTTGACTCAGTGGCACAATATCCTTGGAGCAACTCCACCGACCAACACTACTCACATGACAAAAAGAAGAAAAAAAAACAATCTTGTGGGTTTGTGAACAGACGGCGAAAACTACTAAAAATACTGATTCAAGCCAAAGGTCAGCCACTGCCACCATACCACAAGTATTACCAGTCCGTCCCACCATCCATAAGCTTCTCGCCAACCGACCCATTCCCCCGCAATTCATATATATTCTTTTTTCCAATGGTCGAGTTCGAGAATAACCCACTAATAATCTAGCCTTACAATTGAACCATTCGGTGTTGCTCTATCACCTACCAGCCGATCGTTTCAAAACCCAGCCATGGAGTTCTCGGCCAAGAGCGTGGACAGCTCTGCTTTCACTTCCTACAAGTTCCACGGCAACCCCAGCAATCCGGAACCCATACCGTGCCGCCCGCAGTCCCTAGCCAGCAGGCTCTACCGACTAAAACGACATGCACGAGGTTCCCTTCGCGGTACAAATGTTCACTACTACCCAACCCAACCATCCCGTAGCCGATATTCCCCCTCCTCGATCCATTGACGTCGACCCCATTGCATAATTTAGTAAGCAGCTTAGAGAGGCGACTTACCTTAGGGCTTGTGACCACCGCCCGAGCTCGCCGATTGCTGTGGAGCACTCACACCTGACTCGACGAAGCCGCCAGACCAACAAGACGGATTCTCTGTGGCGACACAATTGCGAAGGGGGAGGAGGGGAAATATGGGTCTGTTTCGTCAAGCTTATGCTCTTTAACTGGGCCAATTCGAGCTTGAAGAAATGGCTCACGTTCGCTGCTGGGGTGATAAAATTTGGGCCTCACTTCCTTGCTGTCCGTGAAGCACTTGGGCCTTGCCTTTTGCGGCCTGTAATTGCTAGCAAAGCTAAGAAGGACCACCAATCAATTGAGTTAAGTCGGTTCTATGTGGGCCGAGTTCAACTTCCTGTTTCTCGACCACCATTTGCTTATCCGGCTCGCTAATGGATCCAATTCTTAATTATTTGGAACTATAAAATGGGGGCATTACACTAGAGGTCAACAAGATCGACCTCGCCGCCCCTCACCTCCGACCGATCGCCGAGCTCCGACTAGAGGAAGAAGGGAAGAAAAAAAGATAAAATAAAATAAAAAATCAATAAAATTTTTGAAATATTAAAATATTATTAAAGATTTATGTAACAGCACCGACGCCATTGATTTTCGGCAAAAATAAGCCAAATATACTCAATTTAGACAATTAAAAAATTTAGAACTAAATTGACAAAAAATTAATAAATGTAATTATTTATATCATCGATGCAACATGACTTGATTGCCCAAATAAAAAGTTTTTAGAGATTTTGATTGCGAAGGGAAAAAAGAAAAAGATGTAAACTTCTCAAAATTAACCCTTAGAATCCAGATTATGCTATCAATCGACTGATCGGATGAACCAACGCAACAAGTGGCACAGACAGAAGCTTTCGTCTTTAGTTCCACCTTGGACGAAAATTCAAAACGTGGACAACAATTTCCTGCTAATGAGATCAAACATGAACACTTGAATAAATCAATGGATGAATCATCCCTTTACAACGAGCTTTCTGTAAAAGGAAGATGTAATAATTAGCCAAAAATAACCAGGCTGGAAACCAATTAAGAGGAAAAAAAAGGAACAAAACAATTGGGTCAAGTGGAAAAGGAAAAAAAAGCATAATAAAAACCTACTTCCAACACACGCAATGTACACTTTTCAGAGAGAGATTGCACACAGCTCGTCAAAGACTTGTCTAACATTAGGCCTTTCATTTACAGAGTTAATACACCTGAGCGAAATCGCGAGCATCTCGTCCATCGCTGAGGAGTGTTCTTCTCCACCTGCAATGTCCCGATCGACACAATCCATCCCTCGCCCTTCTTGATCACAAAGGCGAACCCAATCCGTCAAATCAACGGCTCCAGATTGCCCTGAAATAATGTCTCCGGCACTTCTCCGAGTCAATAATTCCATCATGATTACTCCAAACGCATAAACATCAGCCTTATATGACGGCAGCGGTTTAGCTGCATTAGCGAGCTCAGGAGCACGGTACCCCAATGCTCCGAGATTCAGTATCTGCTCTGCAATCCCAGTAGGAGTCATCAAGCGGTGGAGACCGTAATCTGTGAGAAGAACATTGTACTCCACGCCTGTCAAGAGTATATTTGTCGGCTTTAAGTTTCCATGAGGAACACCCTTGTCATGAAGGTATGTGAGACATCGAGCAACATCGATGGCAACTTTTAGCCTTTGGCTGAACGACAATGGGGAGTACCTCCGGGCGTTGTCTCTGCATAGGACATATATTGGCAAATAGCCCGAAAACCAGATCAACATCACGCCACAACTGGTAGGATGACAAAATAAATTGTGAACAGGAAATGCAAGCAATGAGACGAGGGAAGTAAATGTGACCTATTTATTTCACTTATTCAAGAACCACAAGCCAAAGCCTAAATGATTTCAGTGAAGGGAAAATTTAGGGCCACCGCCAATATTGGGTTAACATTTAGATTATACACCGAAATTTTTCATGCATTTTCAGTATCTCCCATAAAGCATCCTATGGCAGAAGTGGATGCGCCATTGCCAACTTGTTAATCGAAATCAAAGAAAAATTGAAGATAGGAAGGCAGGTTAAATGCAGTCAGCTTTTCTATGTAAGCCCATTACGTTATAGAAATAGTCAAGTAGACCAACAGCTGGATGTTGCCCTGGTGCAGACAGAACCACATGATTCTAATGTCCTAAAATGATCAAACGTCACCCACTAGTGATATTCTCGAGACAGCCAAAGAACACGTCTTAACAGAGACAGATGCACTTCAACTTAAGGGATCTGATTTGACGATTTTATCTTGCAGAATAATAACGAATAAAGATAAGATCTTGAAATGACAGCCCCTTCAGGCTCCCACTTCAGTATAAGTATTTTTCAAGAATTATATATACAAGCTCATAGAAATGAATCTTTGAATGAAAAAGCCACAGACTATATCATAGATTCTTCTGCAAGTAACTGACAAGAAGTTGATTAATTCAAATCTAGAATCTCTTGCAAGTATGTAGTATCTTGACAGCTATTGGAAACAAATGCAATCCAGCAAATAAAGATGGGAGCCATGGTAGATGTTAGGCGGTGATCTCAAGCAGTGTCGGATCCTTTCTGAAAATAAGTTGGGCACCACTGTAGAAACATTAATCATAATGAATATCTGACTTCCTGAATATGGCGTTCCAGCAAAGCAAGGTTGAAAGAATTATAAAAACGTAGATTGGAAAAAAATAGAGGAGGATTTTCCTAGCCTTCTAATTCATTTAGAGCATGATTATCAAAAGCAATCTATAATCATGACATCAGGAAACATGGAATGCAAGAAAAAGAGTCGGTCATAGATGGCATCAGGCAAATAAATGGGGATGCCAGTTTCAAAGGCAGTTACCAAAAGCACATAAATGAGATCCCAAGTCAACCTTTTCATCAGTTCAATTCCTTAATTTGGTCCAATCCTACCTTTATCGTTTCTTGACAAAAGGACTCATTTTAAAGATAAGCACTGCAGCAAAGTCTGATAACCAAAGTCAGCAGCCTCAGATAAGCCGAGGCTTAGAAATGCAAAGATAGAGATACGATGGACTTAGAGCTGCACTATACCCCTTGGTGTAATCAGAAGGCATCAACAACTCACAAATTTCAACATTTGAGGGTATGCTATTTGAAAACCTAGGAAAAAGACGTGCAGCTTCTTCTGCTTCAGAATGAGAAATCCCAAATGCACTTCTGAACAAGAACAGCCTCTGGTTCCACATTGAACCGGCCTTTTAAAGCCCACATGGACTTCCAGAAGAATTTTGTTTAGCTGTTTCAACTGGAAAACCCAGTAACCTGATCAATCCAGTACATGGGGTGTTAATTTCTGAACAAAAGAAATGGATGTCAGCAGTGGGTCTTGTAACCATGCTCTTATGGAAGAGAGGCACATTTACCTCCATACTCAACCACAGATCATCCTCATTGTGGTCCATTAATAAAAAAGAACAAGCCCTCACATGACCCTTCGCCATATATGTATCAGCTGTCCTATATAGAATACACTCACCTTCTAAAATAGAGAATAAAAACAGTAGAAAGTGCCAATGAGAGGATTCAAACCCCTCGTTCCTCATCGAAAGGCACTTCACAACCCCCATCCTAACCGAGGGCAGGTTAAAGATATTGGCAATACATACATTGTACACAAACTGTGATGACAACACCAACTAGATGAACCGGCATTCAACCGGTTCAACCAACTGACTTGACGGCAGGATCCCTCAATGGTTCTCACTCCAGTCCGCGTCTAAAACATTGCATTAAACCATTTTTCATCCTGTGGTTCTTTACATGAACATTTCTTAGAACTTGCGAGCAATGCATGTACATATCTGGTAAAAAAAGTTAAAGAAGTCTTCATAGTTTATCATTTTTACCTACATGGCTTGCCAAACTGAGCTGATGTGATGCAATCTACAAAGCTCATTTTATGCTATTCACAACAAAGTGAACATGAAAGGATATAACGCCTAGGGTAATAAATTTAGTTAGTTAATGGATATACCATATATATCAGGACAAACAAAAAAAGACAAATAGCACGATGTATGAATCCAGGCCTGCTTATCTTCAAGTAACTAATTAAATAAACAAATTCAAGCTGCCTTGCACATACATGGGAAGTATTCTCTGACAAACACATGCACATAGCTTTCAGCCAAATATTGACTATAACGAATAAAGCGACAAATGCTCTTACCATAAAGATGCAATGCCAAGCTATCTCCCTGGATGTAGTCGGCCAAAAGAAGCCTCTCTTGCTCTCTGGGTCCCCAATAATATGCTCGCAGTGGAACAATGTTAGGATGCCTCATGGAGCCAATTTTTTTGACTTCCTTAGCAAACTCTTTCTTATGTTTGACTAGTCCCACTCTCAACCACTTCACAGTTAACATATGTCCATTATCAAGAGTAGCCTTGTATAGAGTACCATGACTGCTTCTGCCAAGAACTTCTGCTGGAGCTCGGGACAACTCTTCAGCAGTAAAAGCTAGTGAAGGGTCCAAGAAGAACAGCTCCCCAGCCAGTCGATCAGGTGAGTAAACATCCAACCTCACAGGTTGCTCATAAACCTCAATAAATTGGGGTGAGGAAGATAAAGGTGATCCTGGAGACGACTTCCTTCCTGATGTCGTAGGCTGAACATCAATCAAATTAGGGACAGCAGATGATGAAGTAACTTCCCCTCCTTCAGGTGCAATATTCTCTGCAATTTCAGTCATGAACTCTGCTTGCCCCGATAACGATCTAGAATTTGAAGTTAGCAAGTGGTCATTCGAGAAGCTCAAGGAAGTAGGTGGAGGCTGATCACTTGGGTGGAATTTAAATAGGGAAGGACGTGCAAATCTTTCAAGCTTTACATCCCTCCCTGAACTTTGGCCACCGAACCCACTTCTCCCACGAAATTCTTTGAGCTGTGCTCGATGATAAGCCAATAAAACAAAACAATCATCATGGCAGCCCCGACTGAGGCAACGATGATTGCTATCCTTATACTACCTTTCGAACTGCGATGTTTACCTGGAGGGACATACTGGTTGCCACTGGAATTTGGTGATGGGACATGCTTTCCCAAGATTAGCGAAGGATTTCCAGGCTTAAATGATGAACTGGGAAACCTTTGCAAGTTTTCAGGGACTATACCTGACAGCTCATTATGTGACACATTAAATACAACGAGGCTAAGTGGAAGGTTCACAGGAATATCACCAGAAAATTTGTTGCTCGACAAATCAAGGTATTGCAAATAAGTAAGTTTGCTCAACTCACTAGGAAGTTGACCTGACAATCCATTCCTTGCAAGACTCAGCAATTTAAGCCTCCCCCATGTTCCCTATCTCCGCAGGCAGTTGACCACTTAAGGAATTTCCAGAAAGATCAAGAGACTCCATCTGTTGGGAAGTAGGCATAGCTAGCAATTCACTCACGTGTGAATTTTGAAGAGGAATTGGCCCAGTCAATTGATTGCCTGATAGGTTTAAGCAAGTCAAAGTGGACATAAAAAAGCCAGCAGGGATGGTCCCCAGAAATTCATTCAAGCTAAGGTCTACAACAGACAATTTCTGGTAGCTGCTTGATAAAGAGGGTAAAACGCCTACTAAGGAATTATTCCGAAGTTTCAAGGTAATTAAGCTCTCAAATTGAGAGATCAGATTGGGAAAGGTTCCTGACAGCTTGTTTGAGCTCAGATCTAGAAATTCCAATGGTGCTTGCCAGTTCTGAATGGTAGATATGTCACTAGAGATCAAATTGCTGCTCAAATCCACCGTTGTGCATGTTTTTGGTAGCCCAGGCAAGGAACCAGATAGACGATTTGATGAAAGATTCAAAGTCCTCAACGTGGTAGAATTAATCACTGGAATTGAATCTGCATGCATGATAAATGTGAGACAATATAGAATCAAATTCAATCCTACATTTTACAATATATACAAGTTTGATAAAGTAGCCACCAATAAAAAATAGATGTAAGTATGTGGAAAAATGAATTCACTCATGTTTCCAGAGTAAAACCCGGTATATGTAATCACCAAACCAAGCAATAAACTTATTAATATTAAAACAAGGAAAAATAACAAGTGAAAACTTTTTGAATTATGGAAAAGACTTACAACTGGCCAGCTGACGAGACATTTAGCCTGTGTGGCACATGACCTTTTGGCTTTGGTCCTTATAAGTTGCATCTCATATAGTTTTTTATTATTTTTCTATCACTCACAAATAAAAGCAAGTATAGAAGAAACATGTAGGAATCCTAAATTCTATACTTTTAAGTGCACTTTCAGTATATTTAATTATATTTTGACTAAAAAGGAAAAAGAACAAGCCAAAAGCTGGAGGGACCAAGTACTGCCTGGCAGCATTTACAAATTGGCTTTTGACTGATGTTAACACTAAAACACCAAGTAATTACAGGCAGAAGGCATAAGCCGAAGATGGATAGCTAAGATCATCCGAGGCAGGGTTTGTACAAATCATTGTCAAAGCAGCATGTCTACCCTCCACAGGCCCCCAACGGAAGAAGCAGAAAAATCCTAAGTAGCCATCCTCAAGTTTTAATGGCAAGGCATCAAATGACACGCATATTTGCAGTTTCTAATTCCAACTGTTACTTTTGCAATATGTGCAGCTAGATGACTAAGATGCCGTACTACAGATCCTCTTACTTCGTGTTGTCATCATAGAACCAAGTCCACGCTTGCAGGTACTTGATACGCAGTAGATGAATCATGATTGATATTGTCGCAAAATGAAAACTTCTTCTTTAAGTCAAGTCAAAAGTTATAATTTGCTACTTTTGAATACATGAGATCAAATCAACTGGCTTGTGTTATAATACATCTAACAAACTTGCATACTAAAGAAAATTGCTACATGATATAAGTCAAAGAGTTCCTTACCTGTGAAACCATTTCCACTTAGATCCAGTTCCTCCAGTGGAATCAATGACTCAAACAACTCCTTTGGCAATGACCCAAACAGCAGATTATTTGCCAATCGTACAAGCCGCAAATTGGGCAATGCACCAAACGAAGGCAGCTGCCCAGTAATCATATTATTGCCCATATCCAAAACCTCCAAGTTTCTAAACAATCTGATCGAATCAGCATCGAAGAACCCACCATTTAAGGCGTTATGGCTGAAGTTCAGAAAATGCACTGTATTTGCCAAGCTAGAAACATTCTGAACTCCTATTGAGGGACTCCCAAAGAAGTTATTGCCACTCAAATCCACATACTCCACATTCCTTAACTCAGTCAACAACTCACCAATATCACCCCGTAGAGCATTCCCGCGCAAATCGAAGTGCTTCATCTGCTGCAAGTTCCGAATCCCAAATGGGAACCCGCCCGAGAACCTGTTCAACGATAAGTTCAGGTAATTCAGATTGTACAAATCCGTGATTCTTACAGGGATCGGGCCATAGAAGCTGTTGCCTGACAGATCCAAATGCTGGAGCGAGGCCATGGAGCCCAATGCGGGCGCGATCCGACCCGTGAAGTTGTTACCCGAGAGACTGAGGTTCTGCAGCATCGGCAGGCCGATCAGAGTGTGGAACTTGAGCTCGCCGGCTAGCCCAAGGCGGTCGAGGGCTATGCCGGTGACATGGGCGCCGGAGCTGTCACAGGTGACCCCGGCCCACGAGCTGGGGCACTGGCCCGACCCGTACTGGGTCCATGACCCGAGGACTTTCCCAAGCGGGTCGTCCTGGATCCCCTTCTTGAACTCCAAGAGGAATGCGGCGTCGGGCTCGGATCCAGAGCAGGCGACGAGAAGAGAGAAGAGGAAAAAGCAGGAGAGGGAGAGGGAGAGACTCATTTGAAGGGAGGAGGAGAGCCGGGGCGAAACCGCACGAAACCCTAGCAACCCATCTGGCGGGCGGGGTTGCCCGCGAAACCCTAGAATGAATCTCGAGAATGCGAGCTAGGTGGCGGCGAGATTGCGGCTGAGATTCGGGGGTTAAGGGTTTTCTCCCTCGATCAAAATCGGCAGTTCACTTGCCGGAGACGAATTTACGAAGTGGGTCTGCGCAGAGAAAGAGAGAGAGAGAGAGAGAGAGAGAGAGAGTGAGGTTAACAATGGCGGGTTAAGGTCAGGTGGAGAGTGTTGGTTGGTGGGTGTGAGTAACTACAGTCTGTAAAGGACGACTCTTTCCCTCTCTTCTGTGGGGTTTCTCTCTCTCTATCTCTCTCTCTCTACATGAAAGGAAAAACACTGCAAGCGACAGGAGCAGCCGAGCAGGCCCTCACATGCCCCCATTGTGTCTTCTTTCCAATTAAGGCCCTCCCGGTTGTGTGTTTTTACGCTTTTGTCCCACCCACTCTCTGAATTAACGAGGATTACTGTCCTTGTCGGCAAAAAACAGAAAAATCATGGAGGAGTGTTCTGTTTTTTTGTTTAGGATCTCGATCCTTTTTTCCAGATATTTAGTAAAATTCTGGCAATTCTGAGTTACTTTAAAGTATTACCGTCTTCGGGTGAAGGGAGTTACTAGAGCCGATTGTTGAAAGCCGCCCTTGCCGACCTCGGATGAGGGGCACCGGTCCCTGGCCGGGGAGGGCCACCCTCGCTGAATGGGCTGTGGGCCGCCCTCGCCCTAGCCCGATATGGCAAAAAAAATAGAAATAAGAAAAAAAATAAACAAAGAAAAATAGAATAAAGATTCAAAAAAAATATTTAAAAATATTATTAAAAATTGTTCACATCAAAATTAAGCGTGCCATATAGGACGCCTAGAGTCCAAGTCGGCGATCCAATGCTAAAATTGATTGATGCACTCAATTGGCCTCTAAATTTTTAACTTGTTTAATGTAATCATGTGCTTTAGCCTAATGTGCAATATAGCCCCCGACTAATATGATTCATTTCAATCCAGTCCTAACCACATTGAATAAATTAAAAGTTTTAGAAACGATATTGCACATTGAACTAAACTAAAGTTTGGGGATCACATTGAATAAATTAAAAGTTCTTTGCACTACATTATGAATTGAGTCAAATTTCAACAATTGTTTTTATCATTATTCTTTTCTTTTCTTTTTTAACCAATAGCTTATGGGCTAGCAAGGTCACGAGAACGACTATCTAATGATTTTCACACTAATATGTGCTCGACGAAATCAAGGACGAAAGGCGAAAGCTCCCACTTAATACTTGTATGGAAACTTTGCTAAGCATGCGATCGCTTTCGCATCATTTCTTGAGTGTTTATTATTTAGAGTAAAACAATCAAATCAAATAATAATTGAAACGGACAAACGCATCAGTGCAAATTACGGAATATGTATTCCTATTTTTCTGCTACTTAACATGATTAAATTTGCTACTAAAGTTTGCATATCTACTTGTATAATTGCGAAAAAAAATTACCAAAAAAAAAAATCCCAAACCTTGGAAATTACTGATATGGACATAAAGCCGGTCTTGTGTGGCCTTGATCGATCTTGACGTGGACGATTTTAAATAATATTTTATAATTTTTTTTGAAGTTTTTCTTTTTTTTTCCTTTTTTTCTTTTTTTCTTTTAAAGTGGCTGACGAGAGCCGTGGGCCCCTCACTATGGGCCAGCGAGCGTGTCCCAAGACTCACTCGCGGCTGGCAACGGCCCGCCGACCCTCTTTGGCCATAGCAAGGAAAAAAAACAAAGAAATGAAAAGGAAAAGAAAACGCAAAAGGGAAAAAAATCAAAAAAATCAAAAAACGAATATCAAAATATTATTAAAAATTATCCACATCAACACTGGCTTTTTTGGAAGGACGACCGACATCCAGGTTAGAGATTTTTTTTATCAAAATTGGCTAGACAAGATTAAATTGACACATGTGCAAGAGGTTTAAAAATCAATTGGCAAAAAAAAAAAATTAGGACTGAATTGACATAATTACAATAGGTGTATGACTTTTTCAATAATTTTCTTGCATAATTGCATATCAATATCTCCTTGATCTCTACCTCTCCACACGCATTCACGTATCTCTCTCTTTTAGAAAAAAAAAATTACAAATTGCTGCTGGACAAAATTGGAACGCATACATTTTTCCTTCATGTTAAAAAGAATCATATATGATTTATCGTTAATACATAACCATAATCCCACAGAAATAATAACGCGATCACAATTTCCAAAAGTAATGCTTTATGAGTGTCGGAATTTTGACTTTAGTTTATAGAAGAAATGGTAGATTCACAACGGATAAACAATTTAAAATATTTTCATAAGGATGAAATTTGAAAAAATGTCTCAATGCTCGACCCGCTTGCAATCTATTTCGTGTTGGCTACAGTGTCAATTTGAATTGGGAAAGAAAATCCATCGACTCATCATCTCCACCGCCATAGGAACTTCAAGATCACCCCAAGACGCGGTCGATGCTTGTTTAGGCAATAAGAGATCATCTATAATTGATGAAATAAGGAGTAGCCCTACACACTATGGATAGACATATTTAATAGGGATGACACGCGAAAATGCCTTAATTAGTGATGGAGCATCGGAATAACGTAATGTAAGTTCTCATGAAAGTAATTAAGCAAGCGTTTGACACTCTAATTATTTATGACATGTCTGATATCCTTATATGCAAAAGTAATATTATACTGCGACATCAAATATCCTAACGTACAAGTTTAAATTGGTAAAAGATACCAAGACATTTAATTAATAATGAAAGTATTTCGTCGTCGTGTGGATTTCATCCATTGATTTTCTCTTTATGTTATTTTTTTCACTATTTTCTTGCATTTTACATGAAATTGTGATTACTAATCATTCGAGTGGGCAAGTGAATAATTTCTATTCCGGTCTTTCAAAAGTAGGTATTATTTTTCCAAAAGGGACTATACTTTTTCCATAGATTATGACTATGACTCCACGAGGGCACTCTGCTAATTGCTTCCTGTTTGCAACTTTCACTTGAGTGGCTTCTGTCCACATCATCTTTTAATTTGATTTTATCTTGTGGAATATATCTTTCCTTTTTTCTATGAGTAGAACAAAAGGTGGCGGATAAAGTGGCAAAGTCACTAAGCTTAAAGTCACCCCTTTTCTTCTCTTACGTCTTGGCTCAAGATTGGATGCGGGAACTTTCATAGTCGAGTTGGTGTCTTGGTAGATTATTACTCTTTGAGAAATTCAAAATGATATCGATAAGCCATCGATTTCAATGGTAAGAGGTATTTACACCTTTTCCTGTGGTCTTGAACTCAATTCTTGTGGAAAACACTTCAGTAGTGAACTCCTGAATGTTAGGAATAACACGCCAATTCTAGAAAAATAACCCTAGCAAATAATCCATATAGCGAGTATAGTAATAAAAAGAACATAATCGAGAAGAACACAAGCAGAGGATTTGTTATCGAAATTCACTCAAACTTGGGCTACGTCTTCGCACTAAAGCACTCTACGAATTCACTAGTTTTCAAGAAAAGTAGGAATACAAGCGATGATCTTTTCACAAGATCGAGCAAAAAGAAATCGATAACACTCAAGAATGCCGTCATGGCTTCTTTTTTCTTTTTCTCTCTGTTCGCTACTTTGCGCTTCTCTCTTTTTCTTTTGCTCTCATGACGACTACTACCTTTACATCGCTAAGCTTTTAACATAGGAGCAAAAAAGGACATAAGATAAAAAAGCCCTTGATGAAATATTTTGGCTTCACACGCCAACAATCTCCCACTTAAAGATAAATATATCCGATACACCAAACAACTTTGCATCCATCATCTTCAAAAACTAGTAACTGGAACTTGTGTCTTTGCGCTACTCTTCATCAATTAAAATGGAGTAATGCCAATAGTAGTAGTATAGAAAGTATGCTTCTCTCTGTTTACTACCATGATAAACATGTTAGTTGGATTCTTTGAGCCCAATCTTTTGTAACTTTAACTCGTTATCATTCAATGCGACTGATGAAGTGATAACGGTTTTTGATTTGTCTAGTTCTTGAGTGATAAGCTGCATTCTTTGCTAAGTGCACTTGCACTTTCACTATCACTCCATAATGTGCTCCTTTGGTTGCTTTCGATATTGCTCCTCTAGGTAATCTTGTAACCATGTGATTTCCTTAGAGGCTTTCATGATCGCCACGTACTCCGCTTCGTCGTCGATAGAGTCACTATTTTCTATAGTTGAGATACCCAACTCGCTTATGTACCTAAAGCGTAAGGACATATCCGGTGGTACTCCTACCACTATCTCGATCACCTGAGTGATCTCGCATCCATATAACCCCTCGTAATTCTAGAGATGTACCTCCATTAAAAGAGAGTAATTTGATGTACCGCTAGATATCTCAATATTCATTTTACCGCATGCCAATGCTCTTTGCTCGGATTCTCGCAAATATTGACTCACAACTCCCACCGCTTTGTACAATGTCTAGTCTCGTGCTCACCATGGTGTACATCAAACTTTCCACCGCCGATGCGTATGGAACTACCGTCATCTCATCTTTCAAATCTTGAGTCCTCGACACATATCCTTGGAAAGTTTAAAGTATCTCGCTAGAGGAGTCGCAACCGGTTTTACCTTATCTATGATGAATCTCTTCAATACCTTGTTCCCATAGTCTTCCCCGCGACAACCATAATTCTTATTTTTCTTGTCTACGATTATTTTCATGCCTAAAATCTTCTTGACCTCTTTCAAGTCTTTCATAGCAAACTACGATGCTAACATCTTCTTTACTTTTGCGATTCTCTTCATATTAGAACTAGCAACTAGCATGTCATCAACTTATAAAAAGAGATATACAATGTCACCAACGCTATACTTTCGAAAATAAATACAATGATCGGCCACATGTGTGCAAATCCTTTCTCCTCCATAAAATCATCAAATTTTAAGTACCATTGTCGCGGAGCTTGCTTTAAGCCATACAAGCTTTTCTTCACGCGACACAAGTATGTACTCTTTACCTTTGATTACAAAACCTTCGGGTTTCACCATGTACAACTCTTCATCTAGATCACTATGCAAAAACGATGTTTTTACATCTAACCGCTCGAGATGAAGATTCTCCATTGCAACTATACTCAAGAATACTGGTTGATGTCATCTTCACTACTAGTGAAAATATCTCGGAGTAGTCGATCCTTGAAAAGCGCTTTACTACAAGTCTTGCCTTGTATCCGATACTACCGTCTACTCACTTTTGATCCTGTATACCCACTTGTTTAACTAAGACTTTTTTACCGGTGAGCAACTCGGTCAACTCCCAAGTTTTGTTTCAAGTGATGAGCTCATCTAGTCTTTCATAGCACGCTCCCACTACATGTGAGATGTGTCTTTTTTTGACTCATCATACGTCTCGGGCTCTCCCGAATCTGTATATAAAACATGGCTTAGAATAGTATTAGCTGATGGATAAAAAATTACCTTTAACTCTCTCATGTGTGTAGATCTCCTCAAAGCGAGATACTTGAGGGTCCTTAGGTTGTTCTAGATCACTACATTCCTCTCAAACGCCTTCGCTCATTGATAATATGTTCATCTTGAACCTCCCCTTTAGGCGCGCTCTCATCTATTGGAATCATCTTCATAGGAATTGTGTTAAGCTCAACATATTATAGTTCTCTACTGCCGTCTCATGTTCTCGTCGACGATCTTTGTACATCTTTTCTTCATAGAACACCACATTTCGATTGCGAATGACTTTATTATTCTCATAATCCCAAAGCCTATGTCCATATTCATCGTTGCCATATCCAATAAAGACGAACTTTTGGGATTTAGCATTAAGCTTCTTCCTTTTCTCTTTGTCAATCAAAGCATATGTAATACAACCAAAAGCTTTTAGATATGAATAGTTGACCTTTTCTCACGACCATTGCTCTTGCGGTATTCCTCCATCCAGCGCTCTAGATGGACTCCTGTTAATCAAATATAAAGCTGCATCAACGTAGCAGCCCATAAGTATAATGGGAGACTCGCATGTAGTCTCATGCATCTTGCACGCTCCAAAATAGTCATGCTCATCCTCTCGGCTATCTTGTTCTCTTGAGGAGTTCTAGGAATAGTCTTTAATCCATGTATGCCTTCTCGGCTCAAATATTCTGCAAATTCATTGCTCGTGCATTCACCACCATTATCGGACTTCAAAGCTTTAATCGGATAACTTGTTTCTTTTTCTACCATGGTTTTCCATATTTTAAAAACCCGAATACTTTTGATTTTTTTCTAAGAGCATAGACCCAAGTCTTTATTGTCGCATCATTAATGAAAGTGACAAAATATCTCTTAGCACCACAAGAGAGTTCCTAAGCCGGTCTCCACACATCAATATGAACCAACTCTGGCTTTTGCCCTTTATTCTATCACCCATTTAATTGAAAACTAACAGCCTTTTGTTTTTCATAAATACAACTTTCATAGAAATTTAACTTAACCTTTTGCAAACTTGAAAGCAACTTTCTTGTGTATGTTTGTTTTACACCTTTTCACTAAGATGTCCTAAACGATAATGCCTAAGAGAAGATAAATTACTTGTAGCTACCGTAATTGCAACTATATCACCGATATTGTCTCCTTGAACATGATAAAGTGTACCTACATGCTTTTCCTTTGCTACTACTCTTGCCCCCGAGGTTATGTTCCACTCTTTGCATCCAAAAGTTATCACCATACTTTCTTGGTCAAGTTTACTAGTTGAAATCAGATTTTTCTTCAACTTGGGAATATGTCCGGCTTCACACAAAATTAGACGTTTGCCCGGTGACATATTCACAATCACAGTTCTTTTTCCTATAATCGGACACATGTGGCCGTTTTCCACAACAACTTGCCCAAAATCTCCATTGGTATAATTAGCAAATCTATCTCTTTGCGAGGTGCAATGAAAAGAAGCACCATAGTCAAGAAACCACTTATCTATTGTTAGGTCAAACCCCCCTGAGATAAACACAAGTTCTCTAGCAAAGGTTCATTGCGTACCGCATTAGCTCCTTGATTCTCATCTCGTTACTTCTTTTTGTAGGCTTCACATTGAAATCTACAATGTTTCGTCTGGTGACAAAATCAGCACTCATCTTTTGCAACCTCTCTCTTCTCCCTTGATTGTGACCTATCACGTCCGCTGAATTTTTCTCTACTTTTACTTCTCATACGCTTCTCCATCTTAGTGTCATTCTTGATGTAGATGTCGAAAACTTATCTCCACCTAAGACTTTC
Source organism: Rhodamnia rubescens (assembly GCA_021437795.1). NCBI lineage: Eukaryota > Viridiplantae > Streptophyta > Magnoliopsida > Myrtales > Myrtaceae > Rhodamnia > Rhodamnia rubescens. Next base: position 73,092 of record JAILYA010000150.1, read on the forward strand.
CTTCGCATCTCTTTATTCATGATATCGCTCACAACATCATCCAGAGTCAAATAATCCTTCATGATGCTAGAAATTCCCCGCACCGCGATGTTACGACTTTCTAGAAGGGAACATAAAAATAGTAAAGCTTGAAGCTTCATATCCAGATTATGCCTATGGATTCTAACCGACACTGTGACCCACGTAAAACTATTAATATTCGCTACAACGGAACCTCGCGAGATAATTTCATATTAACCAACTTCTTTAGCAAAAAATATTTGATTTGATGTGGACGGTTTCTCATAAATATTTGTTAGAATATCCATGGCTTCTTTTGCGTCTTTGCTTTTGTGATGTGGTACCCTGTCTTTTCATCAGCCCTAGACCAATTGCACCTCACGCCTTTCGATCAAGAAATTTCCATCTTGATTCTGCTGTCGGATCCATTTCCGTAAGTTCGGGTTTCTAACCCGGTGCATAGAGATATTTCGATAAAGATAGTCCTCTATTTATAGTTTCTACCATCCGAAATCTTGCCCATCGAACTTATCGATTTTGATTTTATCTTTTGCTATAATGTTTGCTTTCAATATAACATCACAGAAAAACCCTCGATGTTTTCGATTAGCCAACCCAGGCTCCGATATCGGTTGTTAGGAATCGCACACCGATTTTAGAAAAATAATCCTAGCAAACAATCTACACTTGTGAGAATATAATAAAACAAAGAACAAAATCAAAAGCATACACGGGAGAATTTGTTGTCGAAGTTTACCCAAACTCGGGTTACGTCTCCGTAGAATCCACTAGTTTTCGAGAAAAATAGGAATACAACTAATGATCTTCTCACAAGATCGGAGCAAAAAGAAATCGAGAACACTCAATAATACCATCGTGGCCTCTCTTTTTCTTTTTCTCTATGTTCGATACTTTGTGCTTCTCTCTTTTTCTTTTGCTCTCATGATGATTACTACCTTTACATCACTAATATAAATGGTATAGCTTTTAACATAGGAGCAAAAAAGGACAAAAGACAAAAAAGCCCTTAATGAAATATTTTTGGCTTCACACGCCAAAGACCGAACGCACCAGGCCGACATGGGGGAGTGAACCCTTAAGATCTCTCGCCGAGGTGGACCGGTCGAAGTGCATGAAAATTATGTTAAGTAAACTTTCCTCTAAATATTTTGATTCTAACAAAACTATCATTCTTTAGAAAGAATCTGGTTAATGCTTTAAAATATTTTATCACAAGTATAAATATGTGAATGAAAAGCTTTTATTGTTCCAAACCTGATATTCACACATATTTGCTTCGAATGAGTTAAATCTTATTATTCGGATGGAGGGAGATGTCGCCTCGAAAACTCGACCGGAGAAGACTTATGTGACACATTAGCAAGGACTTTACTAAAACTCAAAGTTCTTGTTCTAGTCTATTTAGATTCAAAGAGTTTTTTCTACTTCGAGCATTGCTTTTGAATTATGTTCGGATTTCGCAATATCTTCGACCGGATTACGAAGACCCACGTTTCACGGGTTTTCGATTGGGTTGTGTTATTTATGGAAATCAATAATCTTTGATTGACATGATTATTTACCAAAAAAAGTCGGGAAAATATCTTCGATTGGATTTACTTTTCATGGGACAAGAAAACTTGCATATTTGAGTAAATTCTACTTATGAAAACTAAGGATTTAGTTGTATCGACGATTGAATCCGAAAGGTTCGGACTCTACTCCAACTGTTACTAAATCTTCCAAGATATTCAATCAAGATTAATGACGTCCAATCGGTGATTGAAAATCGATCCTTTGAAGACTTATCCAACGGCTAGTCTGAAGGTAAGGAGTATAAAAGGGAGATTCATGATGACCGATTAGAGAGAGATCGAACTTACAAATTCCTAAGTACTTGAGTTGTTCGATTCATATACTTATTCTTGAGAGCGAAATACTTATTTTTTGAGAGGTTCTGTAAGAGTGAATAGTGTGATATCACTTGTGACTTTTTAACAATTAATCTAGTGGAATCCACCAATCATTGTCAACGTGGGAGAGCGGACATAGGCTTGTCTAAGTCGAACTACTATAAACTTTGTGTGCACTTCTCTCTTATTCTAAACTCTCTTTATTGTGTTTAGATCATTGCATTTCTTATTCTAAAACTGCTACTAAGGGGTGCATGATAACGTTTCGGATAGGTTCGAAACAAAAACTCATTTGGTAACGCAATTCTATTTTTCTATATCGAAACAAAAGGTTATTCTAGAAATAGATTTAAAGAAGAAATGAGAAACAATAATTTTCTACTTCTCCTAGAAATAGAAATAAAAATCTCAGTTTTTCTCAAATACCGGCCGTTGCCGACCACCACCCGCCCGCTGCCGTTCGGATCGCCCTGCCGGTCGCTCTCCTCGCCGCTTGGCCGTCGCCCCCTTTGCCGGTCCTTGGCCACCTTGTCACTAATCGTTTGCCTTTCGTCCCCCCACCGCTACCGCCCCCTCCCTTCCCGGCCCGCCGTCAGTGGCTGACTCATTTTCTAGAAATAGAAATTTTTAACAATTGTCAAATAAATTTCTTTTCTAGGAGTACAAAATTTATGTTGTTATCAAACGTATTTTTTTGCTCGAAACTCATCCAGAAACGGAAATAGAAAAAATTATTTCTAGCCGTAAATCTATTTGCGGAACATAATGATTATCATTCAACCTCTAAATATATTTAGTTTCTGTTCTAACTTGTTTAAATTCTACAATTAGTTTCAAAATTGTTTAGAATCTCATGTTCACTCCTTCTAGGTGATATTGTTAGATACAACAAACTCTACTTGTCAAAAGAAAAATATTTTAAAACGATACTATGAATTCACTAGGATTGGTTCAAATGGGATCTTTCTATCTCGCCTGGGCATATCAATCTCTCCCCATGTTTATTGATATAACAGCTTCTGAATTGTTCTCTGGTGTTGACACGTTCAGTATTGCTACATGTATTTATGATAATACATGTTCTAAAGCTGCACAACTTTAGAAGTTGAGTAGAGCAACTTCCTAGATTCCATTGCAATGGTCGAGAATCGAGATGCTACAGCTAAACGCCTTCTGAAAGCTGGCAAAAAAACGTGCAAGAAACCTTCACCAAGAAGACAACTATACAGTATGACGAGCCGCGCTACTTGCTATTAAAATGTCACAAACTTACACGATGTGAAGAAGACAAGTGCCAAGATTCAAGGTGAGTGACAAAAGATTAAAATCTACATTTTTTTTTCATATCACCGCGAGTATTTGAAACTCTCATTTGATTAATTCCCATAAAAACGTTAGGATTCGACTCATTGTCGCAATGAAGTAAAGTGTAAAAGCAAGAAAAATCGATATATGAAATTTTATCTTAGTTCACCCTTAAATTAGAACTACATCCAAGCAAAAAATTAGGCTATAATTAGCATTTAGCATCTCTCGTTACATCACTTAAATCGTAAAAGTCCTATGGCTTGAGACCCCCACCGGAGCAGCTTTTCCCGGACCCCCGCTAGCTTAGGGTGGAGGCGACCCACATATTTTCCTATCGCAAGAGAAGTATGAACCACACCTTAATATTAAAAAAGAACATAAAAATTTCTCCATCCATGATCACCTCATGGGTCCCGCCCAGGGTGACAGATTTGTCGCATCCGAGCTAAACACTCATCGCTCGGCCAATCTCTTAGGTGTCGAATCATAAGTTGAGAACGAATTTCGCCTCAACACTCGACCGCTAATTTATTAGGCGTCGAATCACAAGTACAGGGTGAATTTTCACCTCTTTTCTTTAACTAGCCATCGTTCCACTTGCCTTGGCTTTTTATATTTGGAATGGATCGAGCCATACCCTTTGACCCGTCAGCTATTGAGTCCAAGCACAAAGTACAGCGCAGGCCACCCAGCATCTGCATTTAGATTTACGCCGTGTCGAGACACGTTCTTCCAGATGAACATGTTTTTTTTTTTTTCCCCTCCGCAAATAAAAGTAACCTTTTGACCAAAAATAAAGTAAAAGTAGCCTAAGTGTTACACTTTGTAATTATATTTGTGTTATTCTTTGATGTAATGAAAAATGCTCTGACAGATTCTTGGAATTTAGTCATTGTGAAATCTGAAATAACGGCCTCTAGTAAATTTTTTATCGAGATGGTGGGGTACAAGGCCAATGCCATCGGGTAAGCTCTCAAGACGCGGTCGGTGGGAATTGAACATGAGATCTCATTAGTTTAACTGCCCGAGGCCCAAAAACTCTTAACCACTCGATCGTTTGTCCCATTGGCATTTTTTTGTTTTTTGTAAAAAGTAAAAACAAAAAGCAACAGGTCATATATATATATATATATATATGTAAATATACATATGATGTAATATCGTTTCCGGATATGCTGAAGGAGAATTTTTGTCCTAACACTAACTTAATTTGTCTGCTAACTCTAGAAAGAGCTCCAAGAACCTTCGGCCGATTGAAGATGTGCAGGCAACAAAAGGTTATTCTATCGTTCCATCGAAAGAATTTTTCATTAGATTTATTCCAATAACTTCTCGATAACTTCGTCACTTTTATGATATTTTTAGTGCTTTTGGCACTTTACGAAGTGACAGTTTTCTTATATTTAACTAGTTTTCATTTGTGTTTCATATCAAGAGCTTAAATTTATCAACTGTTATCTGAGTTTACAGATCTTTGTGATGCAACCTATAGTTAAGACGAGGGCGCTCAACTAAAAAGATCAATCCGTATTTAAGATTGACGAGCCTCTCATCGACAAGTCCCCTCGTTCAAGCTCAATATCGAAAATTCCAAGAGTCTCAGGAAAAGAAAAGAAAAAACTTCGTCATTGAGATTTTGTCATTTCCCCGTGCATTGAAAGCCTACAAAACAATTTGGAACCACCACAAGCATAGATGTACTTTTAATACCTTCTATCTAGGTGCTTCTAGTTTCTATGTGCTTTAATGATTTCTAGTTTCTAAATTAGACTTTTGAAGGGATTTAACATAACTCGATACAGAGCGAATGCACAAACAATAAAAGAAAAATAGATGATGCACGGTTTACCTAGGTTCACACTCGGAATAGGGTTACGTCCCGCAAAGAGATTTCACTTCGATAATAGGTTTACAACCGCACAACTCGTTACATCGATCACTCAAAAACGAGTAAATATATATGCCCTAAACGGGCCCAAAAACCTAACATATCCGAAATCTCTTTAATCCCTCAACAAATGGGCTAACTTAAACAAAAGCTCAAATCCGTTGAGATTTCGAGGCGCCGCCCCGAACCCCCACCCGCTCACCGGTGAGCGGGGCCAGCTCGCTCATCGAGGAGTGAAATCCCCGCCCGTTGACTAGGCAGCGGGACACCCGTGTCGGGAGCGCCCCTAAACCCCCGCATTCCATGCGCGGTGGTCACATGTCGTCGGATCATACTTTGGTTTCCCTAAGCTCACGTGGGCGTGTTCGGTATGAGAAACAAGGGTCCCTGAAATATTCGCCAACTCCAACATTTAGCCTTTTGATCTTCTTCTGTTTTGCTTTATAAGACCATCAAGTTTCTATAAAAAGCACACAAATTTGATAAAATGAAATTGCTAGTGCAATTTCTTTAAACCTCGACGAGTTCATGTACTTTGAAAACCTAAAAGAGTTTTCACTCCGTCCTTGTAGAGTCAGAGCTTTTCAAAGTCTGCATCCTTAAAGAGTTACAATCATCAATCTAGCTGAATTGGTGCCATTTCAACTTCCTTTGAGGGTTAGAAGAGCAACAATTAATATGTTTTTTTTTTATTCTGTCCATTCTTGAATTGTCCACTTCCTCCCATCATCGACAATCCTGTGGTGCTTATATCATAAAACTCAAAACACGAATTTAGATCCAAGAGTCCTCAAACTTTTGGCGTTGGAGCCAGGTTATTCCTATATGTATCGACAAAGTTACGATCATTTTTCCAAACTCACACATAATTGAAACTTCTGCTCGTTTTGTCGCTCATCCGATCCTATTTTGTCCGTAGTCATACCAAGACTGCATCACTTTGTTTGACTGGTTTATCAACTTTTTTTTTCCAATCAATTACCGAATTTGGTCAAACCATAGGTAAACATATCATGTGTTTACACAGGGCAAATAAAATCTGCTAATGCTTAAGTTCAAATAATTAGTTCTGCATCAGTTCAATGCTTAAGTTCAAATAATTAGTTCTGCATCAGTTCAAATAATTTAAAATTGACTCAAACTAAAACTGGGTAACACTCGACCCAAGCGGCTCACCGGCCTAATCAAGTGATTAAGTGTAGCTCAAGCAAACAAGATATCCCAATGTATTGAGCTCAAGCTTGAAGCTCCGAGATCTAATCGGCTTTAAGTCGGTAACGACGCTTAAACTTTAAACCCGAATCGAGTTCGTGCAGTAAACTAAATCGCTCGACTTATCTTGATCGCACCTCAAAATTAGGGCTTTAGTACGTTGCCCTAACCTAAGGAAAGGTGTCTCATCCTCTCTAATCAGATAGTCTTCATCGAATTCTTCGAAGGATTAGCTTAGAGAAATCAGCTATTGAGAAAAACCTTCACAGGTTCAAGTGTACTTTTCATCCCCTATATTTTATATGTTGTGCAATTGAATCCTTGAATTTTTTTCTATCCAATTGGGCTTTCTCCAACTTTGTGACAAATTGATAGCGTGAGCAAGATGTGTCCTGTCCCTACCTTCTTCATTTTGATAGCCTAAACGACAACTGGATAACCTGCTTGATTAATAAGGTCAAATCAGGTCACTTCAACCCACAGATGATCCGTGTCGAATATCTATATTCGATCCTATCAACGATGTAAGAAAGTAATGGAAATTCACACAACACGGAATTTACGTGGTTCGGCGAGGAGATGTTCCGCCTACCTACGTCCACAGTGGAGATGAGATCCGTTTTCACTAATAACGTAGAAAAGTGTACAGCCGCTCTTTCTCACACCCTCTCTATCTAGAGCACTGTTTCGCCCCTAAATATAAATAGATAAACCCTACATGACACAAATTACAAAATTGCCTACATAACTTCAAATATTTAATTTTCCCATGTAAATCCTTTTATGACTAAACATAAAAAGGTCTTCGCGGCGGCTTCGGGCGTTGCCCCCGCCCCCCAGCCGGGGCGGCCCCGGACCCCCGCCCGCTCACGGAGAGCGGGACCCCTTGTCCGGTCGTCGGGGCCTTTCGGAATCGCCTCATAATCTCTTTGATAATGAATACAAGACATCAACCTCAACAATCTGAATATACGAAAAATGCCACGTGTTATTTTATTCTCGGAGCACACGTGAATTTGGTTTATACATGGCTAAGCAACATAATATTTAACATATAACGAAAAATGCCACGTAATAATTGAAATTTAATACAAAAAGCTACGTAATATTTTTTCATCAAAATTTATTAATGGAAGCACTTAAGTAATCTTTTTTCTTTCGATTTGACACTTAAGTTAGCCGACAAAATTTTTTAATATTAAATTAAGCGCCGTACGAAATTTTTAATATATTCAATGTCCTTATTCCTATAATAGATAGAATATACACCCTTCAGCTAAAAGTTTGAATAGACCACGTTTCAAAATTACGACATGTGTTTTTACCCCGAGGCATGCCTAGAGGCATAGTGAAGGGTCACCTGGCAAGCACACAAGTGAAGTTTATTTTGACTTTGACATTACTTATACATAATAGATATAATCTAGACCAATCACTAAGCCAAAAGTTTATTGGACGAACATAGGCCACGTGTCAAAATTACAACATGTGTTTTCGGCATAGCATGTACAGAGGCAAAGTGAAGTGTCACCTAGCAAGACAGAAGTGAACATTCTCGTGGTTTCGACATTAGCTACACATGATGGGCAAATGAGTGGGCTAGGCCAGCACCATAGCTGGTCCTAGACCACTTTTGTGGATATCTGTGTGGAAGAGTCCACCAACGACAATGGGCTGGTGGACTCCAAGCCCATGACTTGTTTGCCATAGGAGTTTTCTAGGAGAAAACACCATGCTTTCGGTGCATTACAAGCATGGCATCTTTCGACCAAAAAAAAGAATGGCATCTGAGCCCAGACCCAAAAAAAAAAAAAAAAAGGTTTGACATCTGAGCCGGTCTATACGAAATATATACTCTAGTCACTATGAACGCATTTGCCTAATCGACACATATGGTCGTGCATAGAAGTACTTGCCTCAAAGAGTAATTGTCGGATTCCGTTTGCATTGACACCGTTCGCATTAAGACTAGTTTAATTCATATAAGACGATTCTAAGTGTCGATTTTGGAATTAACAATCTATTCTCGGGCGGCACAACGAAGTCGTGAGGGTTTAGGTGCAGCATTGAACTTAATTCATCGTCGTCATGGCCAAGTATAGAGGCAAATTTATAATAGAGGTCACATATAAACAAACAATTTGAAAGAGTCCTAATAGAGAGATGGACATGAAGAATAGTATATGATTCAGAGTTTAGTCATTCTTTAAAGAATTTGCATCGGCCAGACGTGCTTGAGCTATGTTGGCTTGCTGATGATGTCCTCCGGTGATCGTTGGCCGGCGAAAACCATTGGTAGTTCACCATGCACACAGGTTTCCTTCCTTCCTTCCTTCTGCGTTTTATCTTTTATTTTTTGTTATTCTTAGAAGGAACTCTACCATATGATCTTTGGAAAAAATTATTAATCTCACCGGTTAGGTAAAATACAAGTTAGGGCGCGCATGACAACACTTCGAGGTATAATTTCTGCTCCGGAAATGCTTATGGACCATAAGTTTGTTTTGTTATGCAATTTCATTTTTCTACTTCTAGTACATTATTTTTGCTTCAAAAATAGTTTTGGAGCCACTTGAAGAACTAATTTTTTTTTACTTCTATTAGGAAGTAGAGAAATAAACTTTTGACTGGAAGTTGATTTCTAGAGCAGAAATGTTGTCATGCATGCTAAAAATCGAAATGATCCAAATATGAAATTATCTATTTTAATCTCTCCCTCTCTCTATGTTGGTATAAAGGCATAAGGCGCTTCAATAGTTCAAATTCCTATTTTTTTTTCATATTTGTTATGCATGTTACTCACTTTTATTCTTCTTTGTCCTATCTTTGTGGTTATAATCTCTACACTATGTTTCACGTGTAATGCCCGACTCACGGGTAGGGTCCGACGATTTGTACCTTATTGCACAAGGAATCAAAGGCAGGCACCACTCAGTTGAACCCGAACCGAGCCCAACTCGACCCAAAAGATGACAGTGTAGAATTTTCGAGATCATTGACAATTTAAGCTCGACTTTAGGACCTGGCCTGATCCTATCCTAGCTGGCCCAACGAGCACCACTATGAGCGATTCTTGAGCTTTGGTCATGGTATTTATTGTACATCAAGTCATCAACCACTTAATCTAATGTGATCGCCCGGGAATTCCATTTTGGCCTTTGGACTCGCATGTGTAAGGGTGATAGTGCCAATGTATGTGGGAACATGGTCCACAAAAGCTCACAAAAACAAAGAAGTCTCTTACTTTTCCCAAGAAAGCAAAGGATTGAATAGAGTAGACCTGATCATGAAATTTGGGCGGCCTAAGCTAACAATGCCCGGATCACGAATTAGGAAGGCCGGGCAAAAAAATTGATATCTGTGTCCCAGCTAGGCCCACGTAGGGTCGCTCGGGCCCTCCTGACCTCGGTCATTTTATGGAGAGATATTAATATTTTTACGTGATGGGTGGCCTAGGCAAGCACCATTATTACACAAAATTGCTTTAAAAAGTGAAATGGCAGATCCTGAGTGAACATTTAGAAAGTAAACCGCATTCAATACTCAGAAAAAGATATATCATATCACCTTGTAAATCGGCTTCATCGACGGATCTTAGCATATCTAGGACTATTTAGCTCGGATGTATAATGATCGGAAGAACTTTGCTAGCATAATAGTTTCGAGTGATCGTACGAGTAACAACATATTGTGAGTCATAAATCTTTGAAGGAATGGACCCCACAATAATTTCTAATTATTTATTCTTAGTTTTTTTTTGGCTCAAAATAGGCTATTAATTTTACCGTGGATTAAGAACAGTTACATGATTATTTCTCTAATCGAAGTAAATGGGTTTTATGAATATGTTTTGAGTGTGAACAAGAAGAAAGTACTCCGCCGACTCCCACGCAAGACTATTTAGGGCATTTTTCTTTTGTCATTGCAGATTACATGGCCTAATATCTAAAAAAAATTTCAACTTTAGCATTTGTGATAATTATATCCAAAACTCTTTTTTGTCTCATAAAAAACTCCAAAATTTTACTTTTGTCCCAATTCTACTGGCCTAGTACAAAAAAATCCTCAACTTTAGCATATATCTCAATTATAGCTGAATTTTTTTTGTCTCATAAAAAACTCTCATCTTTTACTTTTATCCCAATTCTACCAGCGACAATCTTCCGCCCATAATTACCGTTAATTAAACCTACGTGGCTCGAGTTTTCTCATCGAACTTACTAACGAATCTTCGAAATTTAGAAGCATTATGTTTTAGGGATGACGAGGTTTTAGATCGTTAGTCCAAATATCTTCATATCAAGCTATTTTTTTGGGTTCTTTGAGTGCGAAAAGAATACGAAACTTGCCATCTTGAGTGACTTTATATTTCCCGACAATATGTAGGGGAAGTAAACTATAGAATAGAAGTTCAAGAGTTTTTTCATGTCGGTTTTAATGAGATGTAATTTATTAACAATGTAAAAATGCCACATAAGATTAACTAATGGTGATTATGGACGGAAGGCTAACGATGGTAAATTGGGACAAAAGTAGCAGTTGGATGTTTTTTATGAGACAAAAATGAATTTTGGATATAATTGGGACACATGTTAAAGTTAAGGAATTTTTTTTATACTAGGCCGGTAGAATTGAGATAAAAGCAAAAGTTTAGAATAGAATTGTGACAAATGTAAAAGTTAAAGGTTTTTTATGAAATAAATTTTTTTTTGGGAAGAATTATCACAAATACTAAAATTAGAGATTTTTTTGGGTATTGAGCCCAGATTACTTTTACGTACTTTAGGACATTGTGCTCCGATTTTTGGACATTTCTTCTTGACTTCCGAGCGTTTTGTACGTTAAATGTCCAGTAATCAATGATTACGGACCTGTCCTATTCGCGTCAAATCATTAATTAGATATAATCTCGTGATTAAGCGCACACCATTTGTGCAGGCACTGATGCCTCAACTGCTTAACCGTCCCAATCTTTCTAATTTACTTCATGTTAGGCCCAAGAGAACGACCTACTTTTCCAGCTGATTGGATACTGATCATAGTTTAGAGTAACGCTGAGTTTTCAAAATTTATTTACAAAGTTAGGTTTCAGAATCGAAATGAGATGGAAAAAGTATCAAAAGAGTCTTAAAACTACTGCATTGGTACCAACTCGGTCTTATTAAATATTTTAATTGGACCAATTTAATTATAAACTTTTGCATTGATACCAATTCAGTCCGTTTAACTAATTTTAGTCTCGCAATTTCTTATATGGACGCCGGTCATCTTACATAGCAAGTCTTTAGCTGGCATGAGGAATTTCATAATTTTCTGAATCTTTTTCTGATTTTTTTATTTTTATTTTATTTTTTTCATTGTGGCTGGCCACGATGATTTTTTTTTTACGAATATACAAAATTTGTCCACGTTATCGCCGATCTTGCCAAGTAGGATGGCCACGATAGCCGATGTCATGTCAATGATTTCTAGCCAAACTTGACCGAATGGATGAATTGGTACAAATGTAAAATATTTAGGATTAAATTGGCCTAATTGAAATGTTTAGGATTGCATTGGTACTAACACGATACGTCTAGGACTTTTTGGTACTTTTCCTGAAAATAGCATAATATTGCTCCTTAGATAGAGTAAGCTTTTTTCGGCTCTTATAGTTCGATGTCCCCTCCATTGGGCACATAATTGAGAATCGCGAATTTTTCCTTTTCTAAAGTTGCATATCCTCAAAGCAATTCACCTTTTGCTGGGTTATCGATTGGCCGAATACGAGTGTCATGCTTCAAGAGCACCTAAAAACCTCGATCATGTCCTTGGAATTACCCCGTTGTCATGCGGGTGCCTACATTCTCAAGACACTTCTACACTAAGCAAAGCATGTCATGAATGGCATTCAACTAAAGCCCATCCCACGAAAAACTTCAGAATGACTGTAATGATGGGATGGAAATATGTCCATTCCTCAAACATAAGTTTTACGTGTCGATTTCAAGGAATCTCGAATAGACCTGTCAAATTGACCATAAACCCATTTCTTAACTCGGATATGAGGAGCTCGGTTGTTGTATGAGTTAGTTATATTCAATCATTGGGTTACAATTGAATTTAAACATAAATATGAGCATTAAATGAATAAAAAACGGGTCGTAAATGAGTTTACAACTCTCGTCATTTTCTCTCGCTCTCACGACCCGACACTCACTCACTTCACTCTCTCACCTCAATTTGGATATGAGTTTTCCTAAATTGAATTAAATATGGAAGTGTTTTGAGAATATGTATCGAGTCGGGTGAGTGTAACTAGATTTACATTGCAATAGAATTGGTCATAAATGTGTTACACGGATCTATTTGAGTCGGACCATTATAACCGACTCGATCCGATCCATTCGTTTGACAAGTCTACTCTCGAACTATCTATCTACTTTTTTTTTCTTCCTCAGCACGGACAACATACTGCTAGAGAAGGGGCGGATGGTAAAGCTTGGTACTTTTATGGTGGGATATGGAACAATAATATTCGTCGCTTTACTCTTTTGGTGTTTGTTGTGCTCCCACGATAGGTTCTCTCCGCGCGTCCGCGTGCTCCGTCCGCATCAGTTTTTGTCTAGAGGGCGCACGCGGGGCTACAATTACCTGGACCCAGATGCCACGTCGAAAGAGTCGACAACCCTTCGTCCAATGGGTCCCACATGGGCGCCGCAGAAATCAACGACTGCGATTGCAAGTGATCCACGGACCCGAACCCCGACCCGGTGTACCGAGTTTTGCGAGTCACGCACTCGGTTGCAACACGTGCTAGACATGTCCATGTTGTTATCATCAGCCTATGACCCTCTTAGCTTCGGCACAGCATAAATACTATTACTTTCTTACGATGTTCATTTAAATATTATAATTTTTTTTATCACTTAAGTATCATAATTTCTAAAAAATATTCATTTTAATATCATAATTTTTAATGTATCACTTAAGTATTAATTTTTTTAAACGATCACTTAAGTGTCGTAAATTTGATTATGATATAGCACTTGTGGTAAACGTTTTAAAAAATGCTGTGACACTCAAATGATTGATTAAAAAGTTATATGACACTCAAGTGATCGAAAATAAAAAGTTATAGTACTTATGTGAGTGCTGTTCATAAGTTATATACACTCAAATGATCGAAAAAAAAATTATAACACCTAATTGAGAGCACTTGTGATGTCCTTATCTCATAATTTTACATTTACCTAGTTCAATACGAACCAAACTGGAAGGTCGGGTGAGGTCCATATAAGATGTATGAAAAATCATCTACGTGCTTTTCGTGAAGGTACTCCCAGTTGACCTTAATCTTATTATCAAGATTTTGCCGACGAACTGATTTTATCTACTGCATCAGTCGTACAATAAAGTCAAATTATTCATGTGTGAATATCACTCATGAGCATAGTATTATACTCGTGAACTTCTAACTTTACCCAGCAAAGATCAAATTTTTTAATGAAGCTAAGTACAATGTTTAGCTGATCATTTAATTCTAAATAAATTACTCGTAGGCTTTGGATTTACCTGCTTAAAGTCGGTTCTCATAATAAAAAAAAATGTTTAATTCAGATTGATTCTAGAAGTCCAATTTCTATATAATAAATTATTTATGCTATATTAGACTTGCCGCCACGGATGTGACTCCATTTATATCCACCGTCCATTGAGTTTTGAAAAAAATAGTCCAAAAAGTCATAAATCTATTAGATTTCTGTCAAGTCGTTCTAAATCTTTTAACTTTGTCAACTTGGATCTTAAACCTTTTCACATTTTGCCAATTGTGTCCATTGACTATTTTTTTATGACGGGAAATCGCTGTTGGGTCTTCGTCGTCCACAGTAAAAGAAAAACTACGAAAAAAGAGAGATAGAAGAAAAGAAAGAAAGGAGAAAGGAAAAGAAAAGAAATTAAAAAATATTACAATAATATTTAAAGTTGTCCACGTCGGCGCCATTTGTCTTTACATAGGACGATCGGCGTTCACGTTAGCACGTTTCGCCAAAATGATGGAGTAAATTAGCAAAACATGAAAAAATTTAGGATTCATTGGCATAATTAAAAAAGACATGTCTCGAATTGACCAAAATGCAATAGATTTAGGATTTATTTGGATAATTTTTCCATTGAGCTTCCCTTTCTCTTTGTCTTGCCGTACGCCCGATTTGTTTCAGACTAGTCTAGAATTTCCAAACCGTATTTTTCTTAATAACTAAGTATACAAAATAAAATGAAAAAAAGAATAATTCTCCAAGAGCCACATTTACATAGTCCTTGCATAATAACGTTCAAAATGGTGTCGACAAATGGCTTTATACCCTGTACCTTCACCCATTCCATCACATCCCCACCCTAAACAAATCGAATTTATCGTCTCCGTCGTGCATAAAAAACTTGCTGGGTCAAATTTTTTGGTAATGTTAATTTCAATCTCTGTTGGTCAAAGCCCTAGATGTTGATATACTGAAGTTTCTAGGGTCAACCCTGCTGAGATAATTGAAAAATATGTTGTGGTGATCATGTACCTGCCTGCTCTAGGTCGGACACAAATACAATTCCCGGATTTAGAAGCTCCCGATAATTAACTATCGGAGTATTAAAGCTCGGATTAAGGAGCTACAATGTCTAAGATTAGTCTAATAATCAACTAGATTCAGCCAACGATAGTTAAATCAAGTGGACTTATAGGGCTAGTGACATCAAGAAGGGTCTACTCCATCATCACTTTTGCTCTCCATTTATGAGCGGAAATTGTATGTTAATTAACGCAGAACTCCCAATGGCATCTTCGGCCCGCCTTGGACGGCAAGAATGGACAAAGTCTTTTTAAGTAGCCTTTGACATTGGAGACAATTAAGGACAATTGCATGAGACACCCTATAAGCTTTAGGGGATGCTGTTTTGATGTGGAATAGCAGCAGCTACTTGCATCACTTTGTGTATATATAGGTAGACGAGTACAAGTGTATAAGATAGCATATACGAGGGGGGTGCGAGATGAAATTTCAAAGGAGAATCCAATATGGCGGAGTAGGGAAAGTAAGCATATGTCGAAGTAGGTTATAACTCAACGACTTAAACTTTCGATAAAGTCTGAGTTACCTAACTAGTAGGTATCAACCGAAACTCGAGTTATCAAAGTTTGTGTGGGGGGCATAATTAGGCTGAAGTGGACTGACCACATTTTCTTTCACATGCTGGGTAATCTCTTAGGTTCTTATTTTGTTTCCTTATTAGAGATCGAGTAAAGTTTTGCATGTAATGCAAGGTAAGAGTTTCACACCCGTCGCGATTTATCCTTGTACTTTCTATTCATAAACTTTTTCTATCGAAATTATGAAATTCGTCACATTGGCCGAATCATACCACTTCTTCTATCACTCGATTTTCGTTTAATATAATGTGCAATAATCCACGTTAACAAGCAGATCGATCGATGCCCGACCATCTTTCAACATTCTGTACTGTAATATATAACTGTTAGATTCACTCCTTTGGTAGCCATGTAGGGGCATAAAGGAATCAAATCACTTATGCCACTGCTTTTGGGGATTTTTCGAAGATTTGTGCAGGAGGCACACATGGTTTTGCTTCCCCTAAAACCATGAAAAGCCCCGAAACCAATCCATATGGATTCCATTCATCTCACCATACAAAAAGTCTCTCTCTTTCCCTATTGAGTTTGCTCAAACTCAAAATCAAGTACGATCATGGAAAGCAACACCCAAATGGATATATGTCCAGAAGAGGAGAACAATTACCGGAATTAATCCCTTCTCTCAATCAACTATATCATTTTGGAAAAATTGTCCAAAAAGTCGTAAATCTCTTGTACGGAGCCTAATTCAGTCCTAAATGTTTTAATTGTGTCAATTTATTTATTATTCTTTTGACGATTTACCAATTTAGTCGTAAATCTTTCTATTGTGCCATTTTAGTTCTAAACCTTTTGATGGTTTGCCGATTTAGTTCTGAACTTTTTGATAATTTTCCAATGTAGTCATTCCGCCAAATATCCAAATAACGGGTTTAGGACAAATTTTCAAAATGTTTAGAACTAAATTGACACAAAAAATGTTTAAGACTGAATTGATAAATCATCAAAACGTTTATGATTAAATTGATACAATTGAAAGTTTTAGTACAGAATTGATTGCCGTACAATGGGTTTAGGACATTATGAACAATTACCCCATATCACTTTTGTGACCCGACAATCGTCTATAATCTAATCAGTTCGACCTCTTCTTATCGAC
This sequence comes from Rhodamnia rubescens, assembly GCA_021437795.1. Lineage (NCBI taxonomy): Eukaryota > Viridiplantae > Streptophyta > Magnoliopsida > Myrtales > Myrtaceae > Rhodamnia > Rhodamnia rubescens. The sequence goes on from JAILYA010000150.1 coordinate 89,696, forward strand.
ACATTTCTGTGGTCTAAGTACGCTAAGCGCTTTCTCGTAGGGAGGAAAAGTGGAGGGACTAGAAAGTTCGTACATGTAGCTGAACCCATGAAACTCCATGTAATGAGAATCGACGGACATTGCATGTGTGAAAACACATCCGACCCGTGAAATTCCGAGATGACCCGAAAGAGTCGACCAAGACATATGAAGCACTTCCCAAAAAAAAAAAAAGAAAGAAACATGGCCTTTATTCACATGCGTGGTCCTAAAATCTACTAAGTGCTTGTTCCTTTCCTTCTGCGTCCACATCAAGCCGAGCTTGCACTTTCTTCCCTCTCTCTTTTTAAAGACATGTTTCACACCTTCGTCTCCCCCTATCCCTATAAAACCAAACCCTCTTTGAGATTCCCACAACTCATAAACAAGAACACTTCCATTACGAAATCAATCTCTCTCTCTCTCTCTCACACACACACACGCACAGACGATGACCGGGAAGAGGAGCCAGACAAGCCCGGTCGGGAGCCCCTTGTCGGGCTATGTGTCCGACGGCTCGAACTACAGCTCGAAGGAGCAGGACCGGTTCCTGCCGATCGCCAACGTGAGCCGGATCATGAAGCGGTCCCCTCCCCGCGAACGCCAAGATCTCCAAGGAGGCCAAGGAGACTGTCCAGGAGTGCGTCTCGGAGTTCATCAGCTTCGTCACCGGGGAGGCCTCTGACAAGTGCCAGCGCGAGAAGCGCAAGACCATCAATGGCGACGACCTCCTCTGGGCCATGACCACCCTCGGCTTCGAGAACTATGTCGCCCCCTCAAGGTGTACCTCAACCGGTACCACGAGGCCGAGGGCGACAAGGGCGCCGCCGCCGCCTCAGGCATGGGGAGGGGGCACGAGACCCCGCCGTCGCCGCCGTCCGGGGCCGAGCACAGGGTCAACGGCGTGGGGGATTTTCAGAGCTTTTATGGGTTGGTCTCCGTTGGGGGTGGGTTCAACGTGAATCGGATGACGATGGGTGAGAATGGGGATGGGAGTGGAAATAAAGTTATGGTTCCTCAAATTCACAATGGGGTGGGGTGGTAGAGAAGTTTTAGAGTTTTAATTAATTAATTTCAAGTGGGAATATAACCACCAATTTGTTAGTTGGTATGTCATGTTGAAGTAAGCTTATTTTTGTTCAATCTACTCATACTAATGGAAATATATCGCAATTCTCTACAATATCTAGCTAAGTTTCTCCGATTATTTCTCAAAAATCTAAACTCCATCGCGTCTACATATTGAGAATTTGGGGCTCATTCGGGGTTGTCAACAAAGTGGAAGAGTAACGTGCAATTGAGTTGTAACAATGTTAAAAAGTGCAATCAACTCCCAAAATTCATCGAACTTGTGCAGTCAAGTCCTTTCGTCGATCTGTTTAATATGGCTAATGAAAAATGCTGACATGAAATTTTGATGTTTTGTTAATACTCATGGTGCCGATTTGATGCCAACTAGGCTCTACATCAAACAAAGCCTAGAAAAATCAAACAAAAAAGATAAAAAAATTAAAGAGAAGGAAAAATGATTAAAAACACAAAAAGCAAAAACAGAGGTGCATATTCTTTTCCTTTTTCAATTTTTTAATTTTTTTTAAATTTGAGTTGAAGTTAGGAGGAAAAAGGCATTGGTTTGGTCATTGTTCCATTCCTCATTAACATAGTAGGAAAGAGAAAGTATAATACAACTTCTCATCAACATTTTTTGTTAAACAAATTGGACATAGCTAACGGAGGACTCACGAATATCAATTTAATAATTTTTTTTTCTTGATTGTACTTTTTGAAAATTTTAACGGTCTATTGCACTTTGATATGTTATGAAATAAATTAATTTAACTCATACCTTGACAACGACAGATATCCGAGGGAGCAAAAAGATGTCATGAAGGAACCTACGCACCTCGTTTTCATAAAAGTTACTTTGGTATCTGGAGAAAATACCACAAGATGTTATAAAGGAAGCTATGCATCTTCTTCTATAGAAGGTTGCTTCGGTTTGTAGGAAAAAATATGTGGTACATCAATATATCACGTGTTATGTTAACATGAAGTCCAAACCCAACATGCTCCTACGAATTTCAAGATTCAAAATTTGAGCGGTCATCAAAATAAATTACGTGAACAAATTGAAAATATACAATTAACTCCGGGACAACTGATTTTGCACATTGAGAGGATGCTTTATCTGCCCTTTTTTCTTATTGCAATTTGAAACTCTTTGCCATGTTCTTTTCTTTTTGTTTAAGGTAAAAGTTTGGTACTTTACGGATAGCGAGGTACATTTTGCCCTACATGAAACCGGCCGATGATTCTGTTCGGTACGAATATTGTATATTTTGTGTCTCTCTGAATGCAAGGTTTTAGAGATTGAATTAAAGCAAATTGAATTGATGATCAGGCGAGGTTTTAGTGATTGGATTAAAGCAAATTGAATTGTTGATCAATTTTTTGGTTGAGGGTTCACCAGTAAATAAAAAATTCTAGACGAGGGAATACTATTTGCCGTGAATGAAAATGACTGCAGATGGTATCGCACCTTTTTTTATGTACCTTTTTGAAGCTTCAAACGGTAAAGGAACGAAGAGTTGGTGCTGTACGGGTACCCGAAATAGGGGCTCAATATCTCATATTTATCAAGTTAAGATTCGAATGTTCACACAAGATGGTTAATTATGAAACTTGTATCCTAGGATTAAGGGCGACCTTGGGAATAAAAATGAAGACCATTTCGTATCCGGGGATTCGGACTTGATCATACACCAGGGTTACAGGAGGCCAGACTCGAGATGCAAAACTTCTTCTTTATCACCGCCACCTAGTCAACGTGAACCGTATGTTCGGTAGTGCATGATTCAAACCTTTGATTCCACCAGGTTAAAGGATTCCGGGTAATCCTTTCTTATTTCAGCCTTTGATTCGGGGCAGCATGAGCTGAACCTGGACAGTGCCATGACGGACATAGTTTGCCAACAATTCAAGATCACTTAACGACAATTTTGAGGACCCTCCTAAACTATACTCATTATCTTAATGACTAAATCAACGGTATCAACTGACCCTAAAGTTAGGTCTACTAGTTTCTGTCACCTACATACATTCATACATTCTCCAACAATTTTTTTGGGTTTTTTTTTTCCATTGCTATCTGGTATGTAGGCAAGAATTAGTCTCTCTGCACTCGTTGACTAGCTAAATTCACAGGATAACGTGACCGAACCGCTTGCCCGCTCATGTCGTCACCAGTGTGGACTTATTGTTGGCCGGCCAAACTCAATTCATCATTTCTAAACAAAGAAAACATCTTTGGGTAGGTGAACTAGCAGAGTTCGAACTGCCTTGGGGGTGGGAACAGCAACTTTAGCAGTTATCATCGATAGCTATGGACATTAACATTGTCCTAAGTTCTATCAGAGAAACAACATTATTGGTGTTACACAAAATTGGAAGGGAAGACAAAACCAAAACGATCCAAGCGACAGATAAATGTAGAAAAGTTAATCTGACTTGATAGATTTACGTGATTCGGCGGTTTGCCTACTCCACGGGGAGAGATCGACGGATGGTTCTAGTTATAATAAGCAAATAGGAGATTATAATCGCTCAATCATACTCACTCACAAGTGTTTCCGGACCTCGATACAACCCAAAAAGCCCCACAATAAGAATTAAAAGAAAATTTCTCTCACTTAGTTTCTCTTGACATTTCTCTCAAAGTTAGACTTGACGTAATGAACAAAATAGGTAAAAGATTGTTGTTTAATTTGGTCCCGTGCGTGTAGAGATATTTCTAACCTTCTCGGCAAAAATTTGCCGGATCGGACGTCAGATCAGGGAATAAAAATGCTAGAATTCCCAGCTGCATCAATAAGGAAGAAAATGTACTACAAATGGCAACGATTGGAACCTATTAGAAAAGTATCTCTTTGGATACTTGCATTTGAACAAGAAGAAATTACGTTGACTGGAGCGCCGAACTAGGAAAATGTATGTAAGATTTGAGATTTATCAAATAGAAAATCGTTGGCACTAGCAGGGAGCACTAGCATGGTCCTGCATTGATAGACGTTGTTCGGTTCTTGAACAAGGATATGAGTCCAGCGAATTCGAATATTGTATGGAGAAATGATTGAGAGGCAGGATTATGGAGAAACTAGTGAAAATAGACAATACAGGCCACGCAGAAAGGGCACGATGCAGCTAGCATCCTTGGGGCAGAGATGATGGGAGAGATAATAGATTGAAAAGTACAGGCAGCGCAAAATAAACGAAAGAGGTTGAATACTGTTAACTTATTTCTCGAATTTGAACATCTAAGCGTTTGGTTTTTTGGATTTTTAGTTAGGATATGACTAGATATGACAGGATATGAAATTCAAGGATTTTATCATATTCTGTCTATTGTTTGGTGAACCACGGATTTAAAGTTGAATGAGCAGAGGCAAGGCGCAGCTAAGATCGAATCTATTTCACCGAAACATTAGGATGCTTGAGAAATTATTTAGTGATGAGTTCGATGAGTGAGTTATTGTTGAGCAAAGATTTTTACCATCTAAATTCGTGCACAATATCGACGAAGCAAACTCCGTAGAATCGAGGTCTTGATTTAGAGTCAAATCCTTTGAGAATGACTTGTTGACCTTACTCGCTGTCTTGTCGAGTGAGTAAACAAGTCATGAACACTATAATTATTCAACATCTTTCCATAAGTTGAAGATATACCTATGCAAGTCGTCCAAAAGAGCTATTTTGAAAGTCAATAATCAACCTCGAGTTCTTCAAAACATGTCAAGACCCCTTTCAAATGTTGAAAAGATTCAAGCGGTTAAATAACAAGGGACGTAATCTCATATCATGCAAAAAAAATCGATTAAAAAATAAGGTCGTGGAGATGCTCGACTTTGCGGCCGAGGACCCTAGCCTGGCGCCACTAGAGAGGTGGCCACACTTGACGGTTGCTATTGCCGAAGAGGTAGCTCTGCTCTAGAGAGGCGGCCCGACGTGGTGAATAGGCAGCCTAATGCGGAGGAGATGCAGTGGTTGTGAGAAAAACTTGATTCTCCTCGTGTCTATTCTTTTGAGAAATTCTAGCATGGTTTATCCCACCCCTCCCCTAGGATATTTTTATCCCGGCTATATCCTCCTTGATCTATCATGGACAGCTACCAAATATAGGATAAGATAAATCATATCTTCTCTTGGATTTTATCCGGATGACCAAATGCAGTCTAAATGAAATCTGATCTAGTTGAATTTCAAATTTGAGTAGATTTCGTAAACGGGGTTTCCTATTTTGGATATAAATGCTATACATGTAATAGATATAATTCTACTCGCTAATTAAGAGTGTGCATCGGTCTCTGTTCGACCGGGGAATTATTACCGGACAGGCTCGTTCTGAGTAGTTTCACAGGAATTGGGGCGGTTCTTGATTCCTAGGGATGAACTGTAGAAGACAAAGTATTTAAAATAAAAATGATATGAAAAAAATACATTCTAGTTCCAGAATGGACACGGTAGTGAATGGTAATTGACCCTATCTGGTCTAGTTTCTAGTTTAAGGGTAGGAACTGACTTACCCTAGAACTAATCATCCATATTACTTGTAATACGACAGAGCAAACAAGGGGAGTGTTATGTTTTGGGTGTAATTTAGGGCTTTGAAGCACTTAAGCAATCGTAAATTCTATATTTTTTGGATCTATAGTGGGTTGCTTGATGACTAACTCTCCTCATAGAATGGGTATTGACACTCATACCGAACTACATAAATCTTTGGTGCATTTATCATTTTATTTTTGGGTAAAATTTGATGCATTTATCTTTTCTCCTTGATTTTTCTAGTAATTTTTTCTTTTCGTGTTCGATTTCAATTGCAAGATCCCTTAGTTCCCAATTTTTTATTTTCCCAACAACTGATATTAAAGTTAAGGCTAGTTTTTTTTTTCTTTCTAGTTTTGACTTGGGACTTTTGCTTATCAGATCATCACCAATAAATTTTGTTGTCGCAGTTAAGTTTGGAGCGAATGTAAATTTTGAAAATTAGCGGGGATGAAGGACTTTGGGCTGTGGAGCATTAAGGTACGTGCCGCATTATCAACCAACAAAAGTGTTAGATGGCAACGATAAATTACCAAAAAAGATGAAAAAGGCTGATAAGGTAGAATTGATGGAAAAGATGAAAGCATAATCCTATTGAATCTATTGGAGGAAGTGTTAATTGAAGTAGTTGAAGAGATGGATATCGCTGTGTTGTGGGAAAAACTTGCGTCATTTTGTTCGATGAAGGGTTTAAATAATCGTTTGCATATACATAAGAGGATGTTTCAATTTCAGGTAGTTGAAGGCACATCCATCAGAGCTCCTTTATATGAGTCACGATGGACTTGAAGAACGTCAATGAGGACGTGCTTGATGGACATTTAGGCATGATTTGCTGGCATCTCTACAAGATTCTTTTAGCACTTTACTGATTCACTACTATAGGGGTGCACTACGATTACTTTAGAAGAGGTAAAGTCCGTCAATTTTTCTAAGAAGTAGCAAAAGAAGTTACAAGAAGATAGCTTAGCGCAAGATATTACACAAAGTTTTGTTATTCATGGTAGAGACAAAAGCAAAGGGTCTTTAGATAGTAGATGGAAGAGCCATTCCAATTCAAGGTCCAACCTTTGATGTTATCATCACAATGAGGTATGACACTATAGGAGAGACTGGTCGAAATAAAAGGTAAATGAGTTAAGGTAAAGTCTGCATGCGATGGTAATGTTGTTAATGCATGTAGGTAATTTCATACAAAAATTAGTAATTTTGAAATACTGGTCATTGCGAAGGGGTTTTGATTGATAAAAAGACGAATCTACTTCAACCGTAATGCCCTTGCGATGGAATTTACCGTGAAATGGATGTTTACGATAATTGTTAGAAAATAGCATTAAAAGAATTACTTTTATCATTATCGAATTCACTATTCGATGGTGGTTACCAACAATAACTCTCTTGGATCTCGTGGTGGATTACCGCGTATGCTAAATAAACTGGGCGAACGTGCATAGGTGTTGCGTGCATGCCAAAAAAATTGGTTTGAAATACTAAGTAAAATCACCCGAGTAACTAGTAAGGAATATTTGCCTTACAGAAATTGACAGAAATACACGGAAAAAATTCAAATTGACACCTTTTATATCGAAACATAAAATAATTTGAAGATTTGTATTTTTTTTGGATGGTTCTTGTAATAGAGAAGGTAAATCATATTCTATGCATTTATTTCATGAAAAATGAATAATTAAAAAAACGTATTCTTAAAAATGATTGCTTGTATCTCTTATATAATTGAATGAATGAAAAATAACTTTGTCATCCACAAAATGTCTAAACATAAATTGTTGTTGATAATTAAAAAAATACTATACATTACCTAATTATCTCAAGCGATACAAGCGATCATTTCTGAAAAATATTTTCAAATTCGTTTATTTCTCATGAAGCAAACAGAATTTAACATGTGAAATAATTGAAATTAACATAAAAATAAGGAGAAATTTCAAATAAGGACCCGAAGTGTTATCATTGTCACAATAATGGCTTGAAATGTCCTTATTGTTTTAAAGAGAGGCATGACCAATGGCATTTTTTTCATTTATTTTCTTCTTCTTTCTTTTCATTTTTTCCCCCCTTTTTTTTTTTTTCTTTGTTGCGGCCGGCGAGGGGGCCTTGCACGTGGTCGGCGAGGGTGGCCTTGCCTCGTGGTCAATGAGGGCGGCCTCGCCAGTAGCGGGGAGGGCAACCTTGCCAAGCACTCGTGGGTGGCCGACCATCCCTTCGGGTGACCACACACGAAAAGGAAGGGGAAAAAAAGGAAAAACTAAAAAAATTAAAAGAACAAATTTAAAAATATAAATGACGAAAATAGACTTAGTTAGGTCATTTTTTAAAACAATGAGGGCAATTCATGTCCTTATTTAAAATAAGGTCCACTTCAGTTCTTATTTGGAAAAATGATAGCATTTCAAGTCTTTACATTTTTCTTAAAAATAATACATTCATACATTCATCTAGCAATATAGTATTTGCAAAACAACAAATGACTATATTTGATGAAGAAAAGAAATGATGAATATCTCATAAAAGCAGGATCCTATTTACCTTACACGGAATAATATAGATAAATGACATGCTTTTCAAGTAGTAACTTACTAATGAATGGAGAAGTATCAAAAAAGTCATAAACATATTACATTGGTGCCAATTCAGTCATATACTTTTTTTTTGTGCCAATTCATTTCTTAACATTTTGCATTGGTACAAATTCAGTCATAAACATTTTATTGGTGCCAATTCGATCCTAAATCTTTTGTATTTATGCCAAATGAGTCAATCCGGGCAAATTTAACTTGAAATTGCCGACGTGGACGTCGATTATCCTACGTGGCACGGTTGGCGCCGACTTGGACTTTTCTTAATTTTTTTTTAAATATTTTAATAATATTTTGAAGCATTTTTTGATTTTATAACAATATTTTTAAAATATGATTAAAAATATTTTAAAATATTAAAAATAATATTAAAAATATCTACGTCAAGACCAGCCGTGCCACGTTGGACAATCGACGTCCATGTCAGCAATTTTCAGCCAAAATTGATCGAATTTACTAAATTAACATAAATGTAAAAGATTTAGGATTGAATTGGCACTAAAGTAAAAGGTTTAGGACTGAATTAACATCAATAAAAGATTTAGGACTGAATTGACTCTAATCTAAAATGTTTATGACTGAATTGGCACAAAAAAAAGTTGTAGGATTGAATTAATACCAATGCAATAAGTTTAGGATTTTTTTGACACTTTCCTCAACTAATAAATCCATGGCTTTACAACATTTAAGTTCCACAGCTTACACTGTAAACTGTTTTTTGATATCGAACCGATCATGAAAAATTGTCATTTGTCAATAAGCTATCAACGGAATAATGATTGCATAGGTATTCAATTGCTTTTGCCATTTGAGATAAAATACTTGTTAGTAAGTTTCCGAGTAAATAATAATTATATCTCTGTCAAATTCAATAATAGAAGGTGGAGTTGATTTCCTCGCTTGAGCGATTGGTAGGAGCTGACATTGCTCTCCCGATAATGATCACGGCAAGCTGAATTAGTTATTGTGCCGATGTGATCTATATGTCACATTGGTGAAGTGGATACTCGAACTAAGTTGGGAGTCGTATAGTTAGTCATGAGGATGCGATTCGCCATACTATCCGTGGGGGGGTGGGGACGATCTATTGAGGGAAGGTTGGCAGTGTTCCGGTTCATCGGGCATTGCATAGGCTTGTCATCGGCTAGGAAGGTTTCGGCCCATGAACACCCCTGACTTTGCGCGTTTTGGTTGAACGGTTAGAGGAGAAACGGCCTTGGATGTGAGACCTGCGCAGTAGGGTCACGGGCCGGCGATTAGTGCAATTTGGGCTCAACATAATCAAATAGTCGGTAATCATTCTACTTCAAATTTGTGTCGAAATCGTACTTCATCAAATGAGCTTTCTAATTCCGACAAAAAATAAAAAAAAAGAGCTTTCTAATCATATGTAGATTGCTAAAAAAAAGGACATGAACGGCGGAGTTATGGCCCTCTCAAGTTGGCCCGGCGCCCTTGGATCCACTGGCCGAGGAAACCCAAGTGGCGAGTGAGGTCCAGGCGCCGAGCATCTTTCGAAGGCCCGTCCAACTTGAATTCATTTTAGTTTGATTTTTGGGATGGTATTTAGTTAAGGGTGCGCTAATTTCGCGAAAAATGAATAATTTGAAAAATATTTCCCTAAAAATAATCGCTTGTACCGCTTAAAACAAATATGATGAACGAAAGTAAATTCCATCGGTCTACGAAAATTTTACGACATAAATTGCTATTGATAATGAAACAAGTTCATTAATTAATTATTTCAAGCGATACAAGTGATTATTTTTATGAAAATATTTTTCAAACTATTCATTTCCCCCAAAAAAAATCGTAGTCTAAAAATTGAATCATCTTCCTGCTGATATTGACAAGGTACGTATTCGGTCTCCTAGCGGATATTGATGCAATGGTAGTTTTACTTTATCTCGTGGTAGAGGAGCTTGTGTCGAAAAGTCCTTGTGAAGTAGTTAGACGTGCATGTGGAACCGATGTTTTGATGAGATCTATGGTTATGACGAAGTTCAAGCGTGGCTTGGACTTGGAAGACGTCTCGTGACGATTGAGTCTATTGAGGCTGTGGAAGAGTAGTAGCGGTGGAGTTACGTCAAGCTAATGTGGAGATTATTGAAAATATGTCTTGAGTTTGAGCCCGGCGAAAATCTGAATATTTCGAACTGAATATTTCTTATTTTGATTGATATCATGTTGGTTAAAAAAAGTCCGAATTTGAATGTCTGTGGATATCTTCAACTGTGCACTATGAAAACATATATTCTATTGGGTGATATGCCAAGTTGGATTATGATTGGTGTGCAAGATTGTCGCCAAGCAAAAGCCAAAAGACCAAAAAAAAAAAAAAATTCCACTTTCCTAATCTACATCAGAATGTGGCGTGAAAATCAAAAAAGTCCAAACTTAAAATATATGGCAGCTTTACTGTTTTGGGTTTCTTTAGCAGAGTGCATACATGCGTTTAAATATGTAATCGTGGGTTGTTTTAAGCAAGACACGAGGAACGGGACCGTGGAAGCGCCAATAATCTGAGTGCATGTGCGTGGGGCTTCTGAATTGCAGCCAAGGCAAGGCGTCTTTTCTTCGTGCGAGAAAATCCTCCAAGAAGAATTCCAAGTGTTGAAAGTCGATAGAAATCTTGTGGTAAGATTTGTTTAATTCATTTGTGAGATTGACATATTATTTCGTTAGGAATTGGAGACTAAATACTGTGTGCGTTATTGGATGTAACTGGAGCTTAAAAAATACTGAGAGTATTTGAGTGAGTCGAGTGTGATTTGTTTCGTGTATTGCTTGTTCTATAGTGAAATTCGTTCATCGCTTCTTTCCGTGGACGTAAATCTCTACGACCGAACTAAGTATATCTCGGTGTCCGATTTATTTTCTTTCTTGTTCTGTTTATTTATTGTTTAATTGCTTGGTTCCGAGCAACAGAGAGAACCGATGATAGGCAATGTGGTGATAGCATGACTGCAAGGTGGATATATATAGTTTTTTTGTTGTTGTTGGATCGCAGCCTTTGGGTTGAGGGTTTCTCAAGATACCAATTTTCTACTTTAGTTCAAAACGGTATTATTGATTCTCATGATTCTAAGAAATTAAAATATTATCTTCATGTTATATAGATATAATTAAACTTTGTAAGTATATTAGCTTTATTTCCTTCAATTTCAATCAAAATATTGCAATCTTTCCTCATCAAGATTCCCCATGTGCCTCCCTCATGCAATTTTCGGCCACCGGCTTGGCCAAATTTGATGTTTCTTGCTTGCTTAACCCAGAAAATTCAATTAAGCTCAGAGCTTTACTGTTTAAGTCAGAACAATTATAATGGAATTTACGTGGGCTTACTATTAAAAGGCTCATAATAACTCAATGCAATTTAACTATGCAAAATCCAAGTTAATAACATTTTTCACTTGGGTTGGTGTCGATATTTAAATTCTACTGCAATGAATACCTAAATGGGTTGCTAAAATTTAGGTATCAACAACGATATTCGTGTTGGCCGAAGAATTCAGTAGCCCACTGAGCTGCATAAGTTCCTGAAATAGTTCATTTCCATCTTTTGCAATTCATTTAAGCTCTTCTTTTCATTTCACTAGATCTAGAATGAGTGACAGCAAGATATGACTATGATGTGAGCCCAAGGCCGGAAGTATAAAAGCTTTAGCATTGGGGATAGTAACCCTCCAGTCAAGAGTGCACAAAACTTGACCTAATCTTTTTCTTTAGCAGATGCAAACCCAACTTGTCATGAGTCCATGTTAGGGGTGAGCATGGTCCGGGTGGGTAGGTTCCGGATCAAGAACCTAAAAACTACTCTATTAAAAACGGTTCTTAGTTTTTGGAACTTGCAACCTACCGTTTTTATCTTGAAACCTATTTTGAAACCTACCTTATTTTTTGGTCGATTCCGGATTCTACGTGAGAACCTATTTTTCTTTTGTTTCTTTTTCTAATTTCATTTTTTTAGCAAAATAATATGAGTATTAATGAAAAGATTCAAAGTAAAATATTGAAGGGATAAGTACACTATCGGTGCCATAACTTTTGTACGGCGTTCACTTGAGTGCCATAACTTTCAAAGAGTTTATTTAAGTGCCATAACTTTCAAAAATCATTGACTTGAGTGCCATCGCGACGTGGACGCCGAAAGACGCCGGAAAGTTGACGTGGCATGCCGAAAAAGCTGACGTGGACGCCGGAATGTTGATGTAGCATTCAAGTGAACGATTTTTGAAAGTTATGGCACTCAAGTGAACGTTTTGAATGTTATGGCACTCAAATGAACGCCATACATAAGTTACGGCACTCACGGTGTACTTGTCCCAAGATTGAATAATAAAACTCACTATCCACCAAGAGCAACAATCCCTAATATGAACTATAGAAATTACAATCCACGAAAAATAGAGGAGGTGAGGCAAGCGAGACTAGTTTTTTTTTTTTTTCCTAACAATAGCTAAAAGCCGGTTCTAAAATTGGTCCGGTTCTCGGGTAGGTCTTCACTTGGAACGGAGAACCGGACCAGTTCGAATCGGTTCTAAAAAATTAGAACTTGTACCCGAGACTGGTTCGAACAGGAACTAGTTCGCAGACCTTTTTTTCGGGTGGTCCGATCCGGAGGAACCAGTTCCCGGATCTGTTTTTGGGGTGGTCCAGTCCGGTTTCGAGGTAAACTCGATCCGGTTGCACACCCCTAGTTCATGTGAAAGCGCAGCCCTTACATTCCAAATTCAAACCGAAGAACAAGCTTCTAAAAACTCTGGAAAAGCCTTCAATTAGGATTTGTGGATTATATAACAAGCTCATTTAGGATTTTCGGGCCCAGCGCTCTACAAATTCATCATGGCAATACAGAGGCTGAAAGAAGGTGATTCATCTTACCTGCCCGACGTGGTTCTGCGCTATTTGGGACAACACTTACGAGAAAGCCGAAGCTTTAAAATGCGTTATGAGATATGATTCTCGAATTAATTTGGACTTATACCGGGAAATAAAGTTGTTTCATGGTACTTTAGAGTTAGCTACAATTCTATCTGATTTTCGGGTTTCGAGTTCTATGATGCTATAGAGATATAGATTCGCTTGTTGTATGGGTATTGGTTTTAAGCAAATTCCAAATATGAATAACTCTTTAAGGTGGGTAGAAATTACCATCATAGGACAATTAATCTGGATGAGTAGCTTTGGCGTATCGATAATAGTTTATATTCGTGAAATGAGATTGGGATGTTATTCTTTTTGCTTTTATAGATTAATTGGTGGATCTGTAATAGATGAGCATATAAGTTTTTGGAAGTTATTGGTTCTTATTTCTATGGTTAGATTTCATATCTTCGATTACGTGCATGTAGAATGGTTTTGTCCGAAGAGATTGCACCAATTTTTTTTTTTATATAAATTTTGCTGGCATAACTGTCTCTAGGCTATTGCTAGGCCTAAAGTACACTACATGTGTCAAAACTTGTGTACATCGCTTACTTTAGTGCTTAAAATTTTCAAAACGATCACATAAATGCCAACTAAAAAAAAAAAAACGATCGTTTATTTATTTATTATATTTATTTTTTGTGGTCCATAACATCCTGTTAATCTCACATTGGATTAAATACACTCACCTAATCATTTATCTTTTTTTATTGTTATTATTGTGACGGTTGGTCTTTATCTCATAGAGAGAGAGAGGGGAGAGAGAGAGAGAGAGATCACAAGGTGGTAATGGCACATTTGATGACCGATTTGTAGATTCTTCGCATACTGTTCAAACATGAATGCAAGTGGTTTTTCGCCTCTTATTTTGTAAGATTAGCATGATCATCCATTTGTCAAAACATAAATTGGGCTGGAGATGTGAGTTAAGTTTATTTTTTTTGTAACGCCAGCTTAGGACTTTCAGCCACCACCAGGATTGTGATTTTCTAGGAAGTCAAAATATGATCAGCCAGGAAAAACACAGAGGAAAAAAAGATTTAATTATAAAAAAAGTAGGAAAATTTCCCCAAAAAGGGCCCAAGTGCCTTCAATTTCTTAAATAAAGACCTGAAGTGAATATTATTTCAAATAAAGACCGAAGTACTTAAATCGTTTCAAAAAAGGCCTAAATCAAGGGCAATTTAGTCATTTAATTATTATTATTTATTTTTTCACTATTTCTTTTCTCTTCTCTCCCTCTCCATCTCCTTCGCTACTGCCATATACACTGTCGCTGCCAGTTCCGCATCCCCCTCCCCTCCCCTGGTTCTGTAGGGGTGACTGAGAGGAAGCCAAAAAAAAAAAAAAAAAGGAACTTCTATGGAGACTTCAGAGAGCTCAACTGAGCAATCAAAAAACAGAGGAAGGAAACAAGGCTCCTGTTCTCTCCGAGCGAACCAATGCGGAGAGGGCTCATAAAGGCAGGGCAAGTTCGGTTGAGAGGCCGAGAAGACTAAAGAAGAAGAAGACAGAGAGCTTGCTTCAGGATGGAGTTTTGAAAAAGAAGAGAAAGGAAACAAGGCTCCTGTTCTCTCTGGTTCAGCTTTGCATGTCCCCTCTTACCTCCGTTCTCCCATGCTTCAAACTTCACAGAACAACAACAAAAAATGAGAGTGAGAGAAAAGGAGCAGTCCCAAGTATACTGACGCTAGCCCAGCTAGTCGATCCTTCACGGCCGTCCGCCGATGCTGCCCAGACGGCCTTCATCGCCTCCACGAACCAGTGTGAACAAGCGAGTTGGAGTCCTCTCTTCGGCCGATGCCTACCATGAGTTTGACGGGAGTTCTTCAATAAGATCATTGAGTTTTCCTCGAGTTTGGTTCGGCTTTGGGCTCAATTCTGTGGCTTTCTGTTTATCTTCAGTTGCGTTCCCCTGCATATGTGTTCAAGTTCGTGACCGTCGGTGATCTATATCGGCAATCGTGGGTGTAGTCCAGCGGGAGTGAAGCACCGCCCTGGCGACTTAGCGGAGGCCCAGAGTTGATGAGGGACGGCTGCAGAGAGAATCTCTCTTTTTCTTCTCGGTGGCCAGCGGCGGCGCTGGAGGGGAGGGGAGGGGCATGCGAGAATGGCAGCGGTAGTGTGTATGGTGGTGACGATTGAGATGAAGAGGGGAGGGAAGAGGAAGGAGAGACAAGAAAAAGGAAAAATAAAAAAAGGGAAAAAATAAAAAAAACAATTAAAGGACTGAATTGCCCTTGGTTGATGCGCTCTTTTGAAACGATTTAAGACTTCACGCCTTTATTTGAAACAATGTCCACTTCACGCTCTTATTTGATAAATTGAGGGCACTTGAAACCCTTTTTTGAAATTTTCCCAAAAAAGTATGTGCCACATCCATTTCCCTGTATTTTCCTTTGCCTAAAACTGAGTGAGTTTGATTATATTTCTCCATGAAAGGTGTGAACTTGTGGCACGTTAGAAGAATGTTTGAGTACAGTGAGACATGCTGGAGTTTGTAGAGAGTAACAAGCAATGACAGAAAAGATAATTGACAATAAATAGTGGATAACTTACACGCTTGACTCGCTAAACCCAATTGTTTTCTAGCCCACAATTCTATTACGATATATAGAAACTCGAGTAAGAAAAATTACGAGATGCTGGCTCTTTATTGTAATAATTCGAAATAGATTGAGAGTGAGTTTAAGACGGAAAAAGGGAAAGACGGGGATGTTTTCATACATAGGCATCTAGGAAAGATCCCCCGGAACCTCCGAACATGTAAATATAACTATGTTGATGTTTATGCATCAATTCGACCTTCGATCCGAATTGATTCTTTCTCGGATTTGGCTGAATCTCAAAGACATCAAACACAACACAATGCTCTAAACTATACCAAAGCAATTAAGAATTTTCAGGTCTCCACATGACAATAATACATTGAAAATCAAGCGAAACTCCATTACAAATTACTAGACAATCCATTTGGCATAAAAACCAACACAAGCGAAACTTCCTGATAAGGTCAGATTTATTATTGGGAAGGAAATCGTCCATTGAAAAGTCAAATCTCTTTCACTCACTCAAACGGTACCTAGGCGTGACCACCGGATGCTTGGCTCTTGGAGTAGTGAGCCCGAACTCCTCGGTCATGTCAAGCTCGCTTGGTGCCATGCCGCCGGGAAGCTCCCGGTTGAAGCAGTGCACGAGCTGAGCAAGCACGAATCGCACCACGGTCAAGCCGAGCAGCAACCCGGGGCACCCACGGCGGCCCGCCCCGAATGGCAAGAGCTGAAAGTGACGCCCCTTAACATCCACGCTCGACCCCAAGAATCTTTCGGGCATGAACTCTTCCGGGTCGTGAGTGGTCCACACTTTTGGGTCCCTTCCGATGGACCACACATTCACGATGATCCTCGACTTGTTGGGTATGTGGAAGCCACTCACCGTGCAGTCCTCGGTTGCCTCGTGGGGAACCAAAAGCGGAGCCACCGGGTGAAGCCTCATGGTCTCCTTAATGACCATGTCTAAGTAGTCCAAGCCATTTGTGTCTGATTCCTCTACTACTCTATTCGGTCCCACGGCTTTCTCTAGTTCTTGTTGGAGCTTTTTCATTGCACTAGGATGTTTTATAAGTTCGGCCATTGCCCACTCTATTGCTATCGCTGATGTGTCCATTGAACCCGCCAACATGTCCTTCATGGAGAAATATATCGGAGATTCATATTAACTGTACATCTATTGTACTTATCAAGAATATTTACAATATAGTGAGTTATGCATTGAAATACAAACTTTATACCATTAACTACTTGACAAGGGTATGGAGCACCTTAATTGACTCCATCAGGAAACTACTTATGAGATTTCCCAAAGTATGATCTATAGTAAGAATAATACATTATAAAACGATAAAGACCTATTTTTCTTCATGAAATATTCGGTATGGTACGATGGAAATTATTTTTCCAACTATCTAATCCTTTTGATACATGTATTATTTAAACCCCATTTGAAATCTGACCACGAGTCTCTTAATAATGAATAGAATTTGTTGTATCTAGCACTCACTGTTTCATAGTTAACAAAACACTGTCCGCTCAATATCTGATGCTTGAAAGAGACAAGCAGATGTACTTCAAGCAAGAGACAAGAATTTCTCTATCGTACTTGGTTGATCGGCAGATGGACAACACAGAGGCTCACAAGATTATTGGGCACCGTCCGTTCACAACGATGTAAGAAGAAGCTGCGAAGACTATCTATTATAACCATATACAAGAAATATAGACAAAATGGCATTGCTCAAGAATTGCCATTGAAACTTGCAAATCTTAGATAGATGAGAGGACGAGAGGAGGAGACCAATTCAACATGCTTAATCAAATTTAGGCAAATTCAACCACGATGTAATAGTTGAAATACTAAAATTGGTCGACAAAATGGATTTTTAAAGTGCAATCACAGGTATTGTTCGATGTTTTTATATGGGTGTCGATACGCTCAAATATCCGCTTATGAACCATTGAATTGTCTTCTAAATCAATTTTGAACTTTAACTATGCTTATCTCAGAACCTCAACCAGCGGGATCCTGGTTCGAATAAATTCTCCACAGCGACGAAGCTTGGATAATTGAACAATAATTAAGGTTACGCGATTATTTGTTAATTTAGCGACAAAAGTTTGATTAATTACCAGCATTATAGCTTTGATATGGGGCCTGTCGATATGGTACTCTCCCTCGTTCAATCCCATGATACCCAACATGACATCAACGAAATCTTTGGTCTCTCCTTCCTTTTTCTTGAACTCCATGTGCTCGTCAATAATCTTCTCGAAGAAACCATCGAATACTCTGCTCACAGCTTTCATGCGCTTCGTCAACCCCTGAAGATCAAATGGCGCCAAATAAGGTACAAAGTCACCTATGTTCGGCGCCGCGGACAACACCATCGCTTCTTGAATCACGGCCTTGAACCCTCTTTCATCAAACTCCTTGTCCATGTACTTCTTCCCGAAGACCATCTGACAACTCATGTCAGCGCTTAGCGACGAGATCATTGCGGTCAAGTCAATCGCCATGCGGCCGAGAGACGCGTCTTTGAGAGAATTCACAAGCAAGCCGACCTCCTCTCTTCTCATGGACTTGAAGGAGTTGATTTTGGCATTGCTAAGGAGCTCCAACGTGCACATCTTTCTGATATTCCTCCAATATGGGCCATATGGCGCGAAGGCCAAGTTCCTTTGCTCATAAGAGATGTGCTTCGAGGCCTCATTTATCGGCCGGCTAGCGAAAACAAGATCATGGGTCTTGAGAAATTGCTCGGCCACTTCAGGCGATGAGACGACGATGGCAGGCACGAACCCGAGGCGCAAGTACATGAGGGGTCCATATTTTTCGGCTAATTTGTGGAGATTGTGGTGAGGCTTTTGTCCCAACAAAGGGAGGTTTCCAAGAATCGGAAACCCTCTCGGACCAGGAGGCAATTTCTTCTTGCTCTGTGTTTTCCATAGCAAAGCTCGCAATAAGAGATGAGCAAGCAAAGCGAAGGCGAGTGCTATCCATAGCCAAGCCATTGGAGGTGGTTCTTTGGATGCAAGTGGGGTGAAGATGGTGGTGGGGATAATTGCGGTGCATATATGAATAAAGTTACGGACGGGGAGATGGGTGGTTCCACCTTAAAACGTGTGAATTTATTAGTCTTTGTTTTTAGTGGACCCGTTCAGCTGTTATCACCATGCGGATGGACTTCTTGCTCTGTGTTTTCCATAGCAAAGCTCGCAATAAGAGATGAGCAATCAAAGCGAAGGCGAGTGCTATCCATAGCCAAGCCATTGGAGGTGGTTCTCTGGAAGCAAGTGAGGTGAAGATGGTGGTGGGGATAATTGCGGTGCATATATGAATAAAGTTACGGACGGGGAGATGGGTGGTTCCACCTTAAAACGTGTGAATTTATTAGTCTTTGTTTTTAGTGGACCCGTTCAGCTGTTATCACCATGCGGATGGATTTTGTCAACAATATGATTGAGAGTGACGCGAAGCATGGAAGACGCCAGTGATTGCGAAATGGGGAAAGAAGCACAAGGGTGATGGGGTCTTCGAGGTGAGTGATCTTATATTTTTAGGAAACCTTTAGGGATGTACGATGACTCTAGGTCGGCTGTATGCAAATCTCTCTATATATCAGATAATAAAGAGAAACTTTCAAATAGTACACTCATTTTCTCGAATAAGAGCGTGAAATGAACCTCGTTTTAAAGAGTCAGGAGTCTTCTCATTATTTCAAAGAAGTATCGATCAAGATAGTTTTATCTTTTTATATTTTATATTTTTATATTTTATATTTTTTCCTTTTTGCTTTTATTTCTTTTACTTTTTATCTTTCTCAATGGCAGCTACTGGGTTGCCTCATCGGTCGAGGCGAGGGCAGGCCTCCCGGCCTCCGGCGAGGGCTTGGCTCACCCTCGGATTGTCCATGCATTGCTTATCACCTAGTTCTAGAGCGACTCATTGTCCAATTCCTCGAATTTGTCCCAATTCGGATTGGTAATTTCTCTCTATTAAGCCTTCTTGAGCACCTCTTTGTTAACACCTAAATTTTGATTTTCGGAAATTCATTCATTATCGCACAAAATGAGAATTAGACAAAATTCTCACAAAAAATAATTTCTCATGCTTTTCATGTTTATTTTCTGTCGGTCATTACGGTTAAGCTTAGAGGTGAGTCAATCGAGCTTAATTTGACAGTGGCTGGACCGAGCTCGCCCGAAAATTTTGACTAAGGCATAGGGGTGTGCTGAAATTTTGATGGATCAATTGGATTTATTCTCAAGCTCAACTCAAGTCATAAGGGCATATTTTAGTCGTTAAGGCTTTCAATTTAATGACCATTATTTCGGAAAAACCTTAATTGAGCTTGAGAATGTGAGATGAGCCCATAGTATGATCGGAAAAATTCGATTGAGGCATTACAAGAGCTGGCCGAATTTCATTGTGGTTCGGACTTAATTCAAATTCAAATTCAAATTCAGCCCATTCAGGCTCTTATAATTGTAAAAGGCCCTTATACCCATTTGATTAGTTAAGGTCTAATAAGGCCTGGAATCACAAAATGAGCCCACAAAAGCCTAGGGATTTCGTCCAACTCACGAGGACCCCCATTTGGACGAAAATTCTTATCATTTTAATTGATTAGGACTCTTCAAAGATCAAAATTTCAAGTTTATTAAACGAGTCTTACCTTAACTAGAGATTAGAGTTTTAAGAAACTGAAACTCTATCCTTATTCGGCTGAAAATAACAGAGAGTTCTAGTGGATTCGGATTCTCGAAATCGATGGCTTACAATGGATCCTACCTTAGCTACAACTCTTGATCTAACGGGGCCCGACGAATCCTATTCCTACTAGAACTCTAAGCTCGAGCTCTATATATATAAGGGTTTGGTTCACAGCACAGGGGTCAGCATTTTGTGAGTTCCATATGTTCAAAAATACAAAAATTTCTTGGGAGAAAGAGAGAAGGGATCAGCTGAAGTTCCATCCCGTCGGCTGTCTGGAGTAGTTTCGCGCCAATTGACGGTGATGCACCGTCCGTGCTCTGTTCAACTCATGCCGGGAACCACGACGTTCAGCACTCGATGATCTATAACCAGCCACTAACGATGCTTTGATCCAACATTGGGAGCTTCCCATCCAAGCCTTTGAAGTTATTGCCCTGCTGCCCGATTCCAGCCTGCTGATTCGCCCAGTGGAGTTGCTGTTCGGCTCTGCTCAGGGTTGAGTTTGGTTCATTTTGCTTGAGTTTTGATGGCCAACTTGTTTGCTACTTGTTGTTAAGATCCCTCAAAATTTTAGAGCTCAAATCTGATTGAAAGGGGGCTGTTTCGTACGGTTTTCATTAAAGGCGCGCTGCTGGAATTTTGTTTCGGAAAAGATAACACTTTCAATCTTTTGATTGCAATTCATGCATTGTTGAATTTGCAACTTGTATATGCGGCTTATGGTCACATGTCGACTTGCGATTAAAGTTGAAAGTTTTAACCTTTTCATCAAATTTGATCTTTGAAAAAAAAATCGAGAATTGGACCTTGTGGCATGAAACTCTGATTTTTTCAAACAAATTTAAACTGATCATTATATTAGTCGAATTCTTTGAATAATTTGAGAATTGATTTATTTTAATTGGAAAACGTCTCTTCTCGAATAAAAATTACTCGTCATTGTGGTTATCTAAATTGGACTTGGAAAGAGATTGGATTTTTGTTGAATCAAGAGATCAATTTTCGGCACTCATGCATCGTCTTGGCCGAATCTTAATATGCCTTGGTGATTACCTTTTGTTTTGAATTGACCGAATTGCTTTGTCATGGATCATCCGTTGGTTTTCTCGTGTTGTGTATATAGTCTGGCTTTGTCATGGATGAATTTCTGATTCTGATGATTATCTATAACATTTGAGTTTGTTGGGTGGATTATTTGATATATATCTTACTTTATCTCTTGCAAATTGCCCGAACATTTTCAATTGAGATAAGGTTTGATTGAAAGGATAACATCCAAAATTTTTGAGAATTATCTGAAATTAAATTTTCAAATCTTAAAAATAATTTTCAAAATGAAACCAAATTTTGGATGAGGAAAGGTGGACCCCCACTTCACAATTTCGGCCACTCCTCCTTATTTGCGAAAATTCCAATCAACTGGCACATTTTTATTTTATTTTTGGCATGCTTTTTTGTTTTTTTTTATTGTTATAAAGTTTGCACAATTTTAAACAAACATGCCCATAATATATGCTCCCCTATGTGCCTAGACTTGTCGAAAAATTAAATTTCATGCCTTAGCCATAATCTTATGGAATGGAATGGCAATTTAGTAAATAAATTCATGTTACGCCCTTTGACGGAAGGGATATTATTTTTTCTGTACACATATCCACATACTAGCTCGAATCTTTGAGGATGTAACAGATAAAATCTCGCTTGGGCCTAGATCTTTGGGAATGAGAGGATTTTTGAAAAATTTGAAATATTACGGCATATTATGGGCATTTTTGTTTTGTTTTTCTTTAAACTCTTGATTGCTTTTGATTTTTTTTTTTCATTTTCTCTTATTGTTGCCAAAAAATCCATAAAAATACAAAAAAATTCTTTCTTTGGCGTATAACATATGGTCATCATGTTGCATCATTTCGAAAATCAAAAATCAATTCACAATTGATCAATCGAACAAGGAATTTTTATGAAAATTGGTGCGAAAGGGCATTAATTTTCTAAATTAATGTAACCAAGTCCCCAAACTTATTTTTCTTTAGTTCGCATAAATAAAATAGTTCTCCCGCTATTTTATTAAGGTTTCTAATTAACCTTCCGTAAATGATAAACAAGGGCTCCTATTGAATATTTTTCATAAATAAACTTAAGTTGCGATTCGGTAGGACTTGGGAGGGTCCGAATTAGGTTAGTTGATTTAAGTAACACGATAATCCGTTAGCCTAATTTTAGGTCGTGACAGCTTGACCACTCCTTTGGAGACTATTTTTAATTTTTTCAAACAATTAAAAGGATGAACCAAATTTTTATAAATTTTTCAAAAATAAAAATTAATTTGAATTTTTTAATTAATTCCCCTTTAATTTTCAAAAAATTTAAAAATATTTCCGGGCTTAAGCCGTTGATTTTCATGATCTATGCCTTGATTGTTTGATTGTGATTGATTGTCATTTTTGGACCGACTATTTGGAGTTTGAGTGATGTTCATTGGATTTTTCCAACGATTTTCAGCAAGTTTACTTGATTTTTGGTATTTAATTCAATTGCCTTATTTTATTGTAAAATGCCATGATTGAGTGAATTATATCTGTTGTGCATGATTCATGAAATTGCGTTGGACCTAAAATGTTAGATGCACTTAGGATGGTGTCTAGGTAAGAATTTGGCTAGTCTCGGGATGGAGGAATGGATGATATTGCCTTCAACCCCGACTATATTAAGATTTCCCTGTTTTGGCCTCGAATACGTGGGTACGAGAGGATTTCTTAACATCCCCCAAGCTCAGCAGGTGCTAGATATGATTAGATCATTAAATCAGATTCGCCCTCAAAAGCTCTAAAAACTTGGCTAAATAACGCAGGCATGAACATCATATTTGTCTCCGAACTCATGGTCATCGTTCTTATACATGCATTTGTCATATGCTTATTTTTGAGTCGATCCATGGCAAATTAGGTTTGTCCTCATGGTCTTGTCGAGTTATGTCTTTTTATTTATTTCTTTGCATTCCTAGGTCTCTTGTTTAGGAATTTTTTTTTTCGAAATTTATGGTGGCCATAGTTTGATTACACTTTCAGTTAATAAACCAGCTCTGTTTTCATTCTAATCCTGCGGCATTGTCCGAATTTTTACATCCCTTTCGAGCAGGAATCAATTCCCATACTTCAAATGAAAAGTGTCCGTAAGATCTTGAACTATCATGTGAACAATTTCCGTGGCAATATGATGCGTTTTCTATTTAATGTGGAATTAATGGCCGGAATAGAGCAGGCTGGAATTTCGCGCTTTTTCAGACTCCAGAACCATTTTGTGGATTATCCTTAGTAAATGACTTCCTCTATTAAATCACAAAACATGAAATTGTAGGTTGATGTTTCAACCGATAGCCTGCAAAATTGCAGATTTTAATTCACATGTTTATGGGGTCCTTTGTTCATTTAACAGAAGGTGGACGAAACAGTTTCTGGATGTGATTTTTCTAGAAAATGCATTAAACTGAATTAATACGTTCATTTTTAGCTCGATCACCAACATGAAAGTTGTTCATCATCCTCTCAGCTATAAGCTTGTAAATTTTTGCATCATTTTGATCATCCGATGATTTTTCACAAATTTTTTCCGAAATCCAATAAAACTTGAGTTTCCTAGGTCGTGGTCATGAGTCATGCCAGGCTGTGTTTTTGAGTCCGGTTTAGAGCCATGGATCGACTCATCATTTCATCCATCATACTCATTAATTTCCTATCTTTTAGAGGGTGATTATGGATTGTCGGCCGTCAGCTGTTCGTACATCGCCAAAAGTAAAGCAGACTGACCAATGCGAAATACTAAACCGCATCACCAATATTGAGGATGGCATGAAGCAAATTTTCATTGTCCTTCAATAGCTCTCAAAGCAGGTAGAGCTCCTTTAGGAGAAACTGGATCCAGCCTTGATCCCATCCCTAATTGAGGTAGTAACGCCGCAACAGGTGATAGTAGAGGCAAGGTTGTCGACAAGGCTATCCCGACAACACCTACAGATATGTCAAAGGACGAACTAGATGAACACATTACCAGTATCATGGGGAAGCTTACCCAGCTATTGGATGTACAAGACCAAGACCCCATAGGTTTACTGTGTTATGCCATCGTCAGGGTCCTGGAAAAGCTTCGAGTCCCTGAGCGTGAAAACTACGCTGATTTTTTTGGCCCAAGGATCTATCTATAGGCATACTTGGTCTGAAAGATGATTCTGACATATCAAACAAATCTGGCGGGGCATGTTTTACGATGGTACATAGAGAAGATGATTATTCTCTAAATGCTTAGGAGGAATTGGTCGATGCTTTCCACCGACAGTTTAAGGCTGACATCATTATTATCCTTCTTTGCGAAGGTCTAGTCAATGCCAGGATGAAGGAAGACGAATCCTTCAAGATATATGCTGCAAGATGGAAGACTTTAGCTACTCAAATATGCTAGGAAGTAACAGAGAAGGAAGTGATGGGTTTGTTCATCAAGACCCTCCCTGCTGAATACCAGAGTCGGATGTTAAATTCAACTTCTGAGTCTTTTGATCAACTCAGTACTATGGGCAAGGGTATTGTGGTGGCTTTAGGTAATGAGCAAACTCCCAAGAAGAATTCCGTCGCCGAGGAATTTTCCAAAGGACCAGAGGATGTGATCGAAGCGACATTGCTTATCCCAAGCCAAAGTCCCATATCTCTCACGGAAAAGAAAACTCAGGAAGAGTTAACCCTTGTGAATGTAAAGGATGAAGCCAGGTCGCTTCCTAATTCTTCATATGCCATCAAGTCGGCAAAACATAAGGCTTTATTCAGAAGGTTAGGGCCTCGCATAGAAGGAAAAAGACATCGGCGTATTAATGCTGCACTCACCGTTCGACACCTGTGGAACTTTGTATGGCTTGAGGCTATCTATTTCCAACCTCTTGAAGCAAGTCACTCGTACTCTCCTAGGCTGCAAGAACAGAGGCCTGCCCATCAATTGACACCATTACTAGCGCCGCTGTCAGAAATTTTGCCTATTCTGCAAAGATGATACCTGCTTGGCAAGGAGCTCCTGCGATCAAACCTTGAGCATCATTCATGGTATGATCCCTTGAAGAACTGCGAATACCACAAGGGCGAAGTAAGTCACTCGACTGATGATTGCCTCACTCTCAGGGGTAAAGTTCAGAGATTGTTAAATAGAGAAGCACTTATCCTTCAAAGCCTAACATCTAATGATCGAATGATTTCTTTGCACAACCACGAAATTGATATGGGGGCATATCTGAAGCAAACTGAAAGCTCGGCACCAAATCCTTCAGCATAGCGAGCTGTCAATGCTTGCTTGGTCTCTGCTGAGATATTTCTTATTTTTAGGTGTCTGTGTTGCATTTTTAGGTGCTACGATTTATTTTTAGAGTCAAATTTTTGGAGCATTTACATTTGCTTTTCAATAAGATGTAATTCATTTGATTCTACGTAAATAAAATTATAGATGTTTTTCATTAAATTTTGAAATCTTGTTGAAGTATCCCAAACCAGCCCAATGACGATAACTAATGATCTAACAATATGTCATCCATGGCAAGCACCGAGGGTTGGGCTTCTCAAGAATTCTTGTCCCGAGATTTTCGAAAACAAAAGAGTTTTTCAAGGAAAATATTTAGAATTGGTTAACACGTGATTTCAACTTTGTTTGTCTTCTCGATCTATCTGCTATATGTTTCAAAATTAATCCGGGGCAGGGGGCAGATTTATATCCCGAACAGTGCATGGGTCCACCCCACCATCAAGCAACCTCAAGCACAAATATTGAGCCTCGAAGCTCATGATCGAGTTAGAAATCCTTGGCCGATCCCTATTCTTCAACCATTTGAGGTGGATCCATGCTTCGCCCTCGTCTATTGCCCGCAGTAGCTCCACGGTTGGACGTTCATTGACGATCGTCGGGCCGATCAAATGTTTGGTAATCCATGTATCGATCGACGTTACTTCTAGCTGTTATTTGATTAGCCCAACGATGATCCCCGGGGCAATCTTTAGCTTGCACCTCGATCGATTCATCGGTCGTTCACCTTAGCAAACGGCACCATCGAGCCAATCCAATATGTTCGAGGAAGCATGGGCCAATAGAGCATCATTCACGTAGTCTCCATTCCTAGATAATTAAAGACCGGTGTCCAACTAGGCACAAACAAGGAACATCTATTTTTGTGGTTGATCTGTCCCTTGGTATAGAGTATCCACCGTGGTGATGATTCGGGCGAGTCTATGCATTGGCCAACTCGTACACTAGTTCATTAGTTCGCCAGTCGAGGCTGGTCCATGCTTTGCCGTTGATTGATCCTTTGATCATGCCATGTCGGTCGATGAATAAGGGACGAGACTAGGGCTATCTCGACCTCAAAGGAAGTATCTCTTGCCTTGCTCGATCATTTCTAGATACGACCTTCTATTTTTCTTCTTGCATGTGCATGCGATCGACCATGATGGTTATCACCATTGAACAGGGGCAACTAGAGCACCTCAATCTTGTTCATCCATGTTTTCCTTGCTCGGGGCAACGACCAGACTAAGCTAGGTCTCTACTCGAGGAATAGAATCTATGACTTGTATAATTCACTCGTATGTTCGGGGAAACTCGGATTCTCTCATTCCTGAAAAATTTTTTCTCATGCTTACATATTCTTTTCTTCAAGCAAATCTGTTTTCATAAAGCATGAGGAGTTGTTTGAAATTGCCACATTTTGCATGCTTGAAAATGCCCACCCATTGCATGATTTATGCTTGGCTATTCTACATGTTTAATTTATCAACTCTCAATAGGGAAGTATAAACTACATATGGTGCATCAAATGTACAGAATGAGGCATGACAGGATGATGAAAGGCAAGCCATCCCCATACATGTCTTGCATTACAATCCCCGATAAGATGAGTGGTAGTTAGGTCCTGCATTCCTCAAGGCAAAGGATATTCTCGCGAAAGGTACGATCCCCGAAATGACAGAGGCATTCATTCTCTATCTCAAACACTACAAGTTACCATTGCAAACCCCTTTGAGCGGCGACTTCATTTCTCACCCCTGTCAAGAATCGCCCCATATCGGGGCCCGGATGAGATAATTCCAGCAAAGCAAAGACTGTTGACATCTAAATTTTGACTTTCCTTTTTAGTTATTTTTGCATAAAAATTAGAGCTAATTTTAGTTCTAAACTAAAAAATCAAATCAAATCAATTTTTATGCATTGCATTATTACTCATTTGCACCGATGGAAGAAAAAATGATGACAAGCGATTGGACTATAACCTATCACAGAATTCGGCCAGGAGGAGGGCTCCAAAATTGCGACGCCATTGTTGATACTTAAATTTTGACTTCAATTTTTCAGTCATTAATTTGCACAAAAATTTGGGATTAATGATGGTCCTCACAAAAAATAGTTAATTCACTTTCGTACAATTTACGTTTTATTTTCTGCATGCATGCATATGCATTTTAGTGGACCGGTAGCATGAACGGACTTGAATCAGTCGTGGGGACTGGCTCGCACCACAAGTGTAATTCGGCCAGCATAGGGAAATGAAGAGCTTGATTTTTTAATTCACCCCATTAATTAAAAGGGCCAAAGAAGCCCACAAATGAGGCTACAAAGAGCTGCAGAATGGGAGTTCGCCAAAATCACTAAGATGGTGGGTCAAAATGGAACTTGTTTGAATCAAGTTTCGACCCACAAGAGGCCCTAAGTTAATATAGCAAGTTTAAACATAAGCCCGGACATTAACCCTAGGTTACTCATGCTATATATACATCGCATGCTTCTTGAAACTGGGGGGGCATAATTTTTCTGCACACAGAAAGTTCACGTGAGTAGTGAAACAACCGGAGGTAAAGAAAGAAGGAATGGAAAGCTTCTTGGTCGAGTCCAACCACCCGTGGCATCCTTGTTGTCTCCGGCAAATACCTGTAGCTCTGGCCATTCTTGTTCTTTACTTTGACGCTTGCCATCGACGAAGGAGCCACCACACACATGTGCCGACCTGTTCGTGACATTAAAGTGCCCCCTTCTTGCTGCGTTTGTTCCAATTCGAAGCTGCTGTCCAGAAGTATTTGCCTTACTATTTGGCACCGAAGTCAAATTGCGACGTTGTGGATCGAAGTTGTTGCCTAGGCCGGATTTTGCTTGCTGTCCAGTGGTGTCCTACTGTTATTTGGAGTCCGAAACAGCTTATTTTTTGGACGTTTTCTGTTCACTGACAAGTGCAGGTTTTTGGTTTGCTCTTTGGACTCATCTACCATACATTTTGGTGCAAAGCACTCACCGTTCGGGGCTGATTAGTTGCACGTTCCGTGGCTGTTCATCGTCAAAGTCTATGTTCACATATTGATCTTTGCTTCGAGGGCAAATAATTCGACAAATCAGGTAACGATAGTTCTAATTTTGGATATTGTCATGCTATCCTTACCAATGAAATTTGCTCAATTGGATGATGAGGTTCTGGCGCTAAAAGGGAAATCTTCTTTTGCTAACAAATTTGGTTTTTGTCTGATTGCCTTTTAGAAACTGATCATGTTTGATCTTTCTTCATGTTTCCTTTGTAACTTTCGAGAAAAGCATGTGCATACATTGGTCGAGATGCTAATTTTTGTGGATGATACTCAGATTGACATAAAGTTGTTTATCCTAGTTGATTTCTGAATTACTTTTGCATAGTTGACTGGATATTTGTGCATTTGGGCAAGATAATACTCAATCAGCAAAATGCTATGCGGTTTTTTAAAAAAAAATTCATGAGTAAATTGCTTATTTGGGTTGGTTTCAATTAGATTTGATATGCTCATAGATTAAAATTTATCCTAATCTTTTGAAACCTCTATGAGATAATATTCCTCATCCGAAAAGGAAATCGAGATTTGACAAATAAGGCCAAATAATTTTTTTTCATATTGTTTCACAATTTTCGAAATTGTACATATCTTGAACATATTATCTTGAGTCGGTGGCATATCTTTAGATATCTAAGTTTATCTTGCGTTTGAAGTTGATATCCTCTAAGAAACCTGATCATATCTTTTAAACTTGGAAAGTAATCTGGTGTACTTTGAAAATTTCATGAGATACCCTTTCAAACTTTAAAAGATATGAATATCCTTTGTGGATAGGAGCCTATCTCCTTTAAAATTTTGGTAATTCCCTATGGATTTTCGAAATTTATGTTGATTTTCGTTTCTATGTTTAGCATGTTTATATCTTGCATATTGTTTATTATTTGCTCTGTTATACGGTTTGAATTTTAGTAAATAATATTGCCCATAACACATGCTCCTCAATTGCACCTTGTCCCACGGAAAACGTACATTAAAGGTAACTTATGACTTCGATCTCAAAGTATGTTCGTGCCCGTACGTGTGAATTAAATATCAAATCCTTGATTTCGAGGAGCGGATTGCTAATTCCTAAATAGAATTTCAAGGTTTGCCCTATGTATATATGGATGACGGTAATTCTATAATATATTCACTTGCTAACCCTAATCTCGGGGAATGTTGTGAATAAAAATCGAAATTTCGGATTTAAAGGTGTTTTATGGGCAATATTATTTACTTTTGTTCAAATTTCATCATTTTTATGGTTTAAATAAATTTCCGAAAAAATTCGAAAAAAGATGTCACAATTTCTTAAGTTAAATAATGTTTTCTCATACTTTTGCATGAAAAATAACTCCTAGTAAAGCTTAGGACTTTGAGAAATAAATTTCTTGATCTAAATTAGTTGTTATTCGAATTTAGGATAGCCTTTTGCCTCAATTTTTCATAAATCTGAAAATGCATAAAAATACAAAAAAATGTCATTCGAATTGCATATTAAATAGTCTAGTTTAGATTATCATATCTTCCATGTCATGCATATTTGCCACATCATTATGCCATGCCATGCATTTTTGCCATGTCATTACATCTCACATATCATATAGTTAGATTGCATTAACATAGCATTTAATAAAAGAAAATCACAAAAAAAATTAATTCAAATCGTCAAACTAAGGACTTTTTCATAAAAATCGGGTGCGAAAGGGCATTGATTGAAAAGTTAATGTAACTAAGTCCCCGAACCCATTTAATCTCTGGTTCACATGAAATAAAGCATTTTCTCCCAAATACTTTGTTTAGGTTTCTAATGTACCTACCATAAAAGATTAATGGCGGCTCCAATTTAATACAATTTTCATTAAATGAACCTACGTTGCGATTCGATAGGACTTACGAGAGTCCGAATTAGGTTAGTTAATTTAATTAACCTAATAATCCGTTAACCTACAATTATTTAATTTTTTGGTCGCGACAAGCACGAGGTAAATGATTAGAAATTTTCTTGCTCGGACGAACATCAATCTTCGGGTGTTTCTTTGCATTTATACTCAATCTTTAATCCAAGTACCTTAGGATGACGAAAAGCATTCATTTCTCTCTCCTATACACTTCATCCTTTGCATAGCCCACTTG
Source organism: Rhodamnia rubescens (assembly GCA_021437795.1). NCBI lineage: Eukaryota > Viridiplantae > Streptophyta > Magnoliopsida > Myrtales > Myrtaceae > Rhodamnia > Rhodamnia rubescens. Next base: position 120,600 of record JAILYA010000150.1, read on the forward strand.
AGCTTGCAAATTAATTTCTTAGACTCGATTGGTGAGCATTTGCTAATTCCAATGGCGAAGATGGCGTTTTGCCAAGGAGCAAAACAAAAGAAGAATCAGGTCACCATTCCCGAATGAACTCATTTCTTGTATGCTAGATTTTTATTGTAAATTTTGCTTGTAAATGTTTATGTTGCTATAATTTGGAATCATGGGATTGTCAAAATCACGGGATTGTAAAACAAAAAGAAAAGAAAATATAGCCTGAAAGAAATGGGCCAGCTCCAAAAAAAAAGAAGGAAAATATCAAGCCATCGAAAAGAAGAGAGGAAAAAATTCGAAAAAAAGGAGAAGGAACAAGCTCTCTTTAAAATAAAATAAAGGAAAAATAAAAAAGGGAGTCGGGACAAAGAAAAGTAAAGGCCGATCTCATAGAAAATCTAGGGCATAGAAAAAGCAAAGTGCTTATCAAAAGCAAAATCAATGCCTATTCAAATCCTTGTAAAGTTCCTTTGTACATTGTTGTATGTTAATTTGTAAATTCCATATACATGTTTGCATATTGTTTTTCTTGCGAATCCCCAACGAGGTCTAGTTGAAAAAGACTCTCTGGAGAAGTCAATTTGCAAAGTGCAATTCCCAATGATTCATACCATCCCCTCAAGCAATGATGGTATTCTTTGAAGATCATTCCGGAAGGCCAAGATCGGTGACAAGTCAAGAATGATCACCAACATCAAGCCCTTCTCTTACGCTTTCGAGCTAAAATGAGCATGTTTGCTCTTCAGTCCTTTATCCCGACCTACATTATAACCCTTGAAAGTCTTTTTTGATTATGACACTCGAGTTAGTGTAGAGTTACATGATTTTAAGCATCGCTCGAAGAAGTTCGAGCAAATTTATTTTTCTCTTATTTTTGCGGGGTTCTTGACTTGTAAACCCGGAGCATACGATGAAGATTCTCTTTCAAATAGCCTTGACTCGACTAGAGTCCCGTTTGAAAACCTTTGACCTAGCCTTCTTTACGGTTCTAATGAAGACCTCTAGATCGGCATGGTCGTACCAATTGCGAGATTACTCGGACCCTTGTCGAATGCGATGATGGTGAGATTGAGTGATTTTACTTGAATCCCGCACTTAGGATAAACAAGCTTTTCTCGAGAATAAGAGAAAGCCTTTTCAAACCGCAATCCTCCATTTGGGTTATATTGAAGCATTCACAATGTGGAAATCTTCCTAAGTTGAATTGGTAATGAAAACTTGATAGAATAGTTATGCATGAACAGCATTATGATTATAGCATGTGAGCAAAATGCATTTTTTTTTTTTTTTTTGACAGAGCTGAAGAGAATTGTTAATGCAAACCCGACAAGACACTTTTTGCATGAACTTATGAATATGCTTGTATACGTTACCCGACACCTTTGTCGACAAGTAACATGTTCCCGATGTTCAAGTTACTTTTCGAGTCTCGAAGTTCATCCAAGGATTATTCAATGAACAAAACCCGCTGGCAAATGTCCACTAGGTAATCCATCAAATTCTTAGGTAAGTATATCCTCAACCCGAACCTTTTTATGAGAGTGGGTGAAAGTCCTTTTATTTGAAGGTTCCTCATTCAACTTGATCGGATTTGTCAAAAGGATCACATAGGCCTTCCTATTGAAAAATTCTCATGTGGAGCTTTGTAATGCAAGCAAAAAGTTTAAAGATTTCTGGACATATCATGTTGCATTTACATCTTGTTCATAAGTATGTTTGAAGTGAATATACATGTACGATGCAATCGACCAAGCCATTCATTAATCATTCGTTTGGAAGACCAGGTAAGTCTTCCGAACTTTATTCGAATTGTGATTTTATCAGCTTTATTTGTCATTTTGACCTCTCGTGTCCACATTGACGATACTCAAGCAACACATCATTTTTTGTATTTATCGATTCAATTCAACGATACATCCCTCATATTTGTTCTATTTAGCCTTGATGGTAGCGAATCATGATGTATATGTTCTCATGGTCTTTACCTTTGCCAATTCGTGATGTATACACTCTCACGATGTTGGTCTCATTTTACCTAATCATAATGATACACTCTTATGGTTGTGGTCTTTTTATCAAATCGCAATGTACACGCTCTTGCGATTTTGATCCGTTGCCAATTCGTGATGTAAACACTCTCACGATTTTTGGTCCTTTACCCAATCATAATGATACGCTCTTATGGTTTTGGTACCTTTATCAAATGGCAATGTATACGCTCTTGCGATCTTGATCTCTTGCCTAATCACAATGTATACGCTCTTGTGATCTTGGTCCGTTTTACCAAATTGTGATGTATATGCTCTCCCGATCTTGGTCTTTTATCAAAATCGCAATATATGCACTCTTGCGATCTTGAACCCCTTCCCGATTCACAATGATGTGCTCTTGTGATTTCGAGAAAAAATATTTCAACTCTACATATATCTTGCACTTCGTCACGCATCAAAAGGAAATCTCGGTAACGGATAAGGCCCTAGTACCTTAAGATCCACTTGTGATCTCGGTCTTTCTTCCGGTTCATAATGTATACGCTCTTGTGTTCTCGGAAAGCATATTTTCAATACTATACATATCTTGCATTGTCTCGCATCAAGGAGAAACCTCTAGTAACAAATAGGCCCAGTGCCTTGAGATCTTCGCATCAAAAGCTTGGAAGTTAAGGGAATCATCGGCATTATGAGGTATTTGGTAAAATAGGTATTTTCATATGCAATCCATGTGCAGATTTTTCTAATCCGATCTATGGAAAAGGAGGCTTTGGCGCATGTTATTTACGATCTTGCATAGCATGCATAATTTCCTTTTGCATTAAAAATGTAATTAGAAAATTATTTGCAAAATTTAGGTTTCAATTTTGGCTTTTGAGCGAAACCTCTGCGAGAATCCACTCAAAGAGGGGCAATTGTTGACGCCTAAATTTTGATTTTCGGAAATTCATTCATTATCGTACAAAATGAGAATTAGATGTAATTCTCACAAAAAGAATTTCGCATGCATTGCATGTGTATTTTCTGTCGGTCATTACATTTATGGTCGAGGTGAGTCAATTGAGCTTAATTTGACAAAGGCCGGCCCGAACTCGATCCGAAAATTTTAACTAAAGCATAGGGGCGTGCCAAAATCTTGATGGATCAATTGGATTTATTCTTAAGCTCAACTCTATTGATGCGGGCTTATTTTAGTCATTAAGGCTTTCAATTTAATTACTATTATTTCGAGAAAAGCCTTAATTGAGCTTGAGAATGTGAGACAAGCCCATAGTGTGATCGGAAAAATTTGATTAAGGCATTACAAGCGCTGGCCAAATTCCATGTGTGGTTCGGACTTAATTCAAGTTCAAATTCAGCCCATTCAAGCCCTTGTAATCGTAAAAGGCCCTTAGTTAATTATCCATTTCATTAGTTAAGGTCTAATTAGGCCCGGAATCATAAAATGAGCCCACAAAAACCTTGGAATTTCGTCCAACTCATGGGGACGCCCATTTGGACGAAAATTCTTATTATTTTAATTGATTAGGACTCTTCAAAGATCAAAATTCCAAGTTTATTAAAAGAGTATTGTCTTAACTAGAGATTAGAGTTTTAAGAAACTGAAACTCTATCCTTATTCGGCTAAAAATAACGAGAGAGTTATAGTGGATTCGGACTCTCGAAATCGATGGCTCACAATTGATCTTGCCCTAGCTACAACTCTTGATCCAATAGCTTCCGATGAATCCTATTCCTACTAAAACTCTAAGCTCGAGCTCTATATATATAAGGCTTGGGTTCACAGCATAGGGGTTGGCATTTTGTGAGTTCCATATGTTAAAAGATACAAAAATTTCGTGAGAGAAAGAGAGAAGTGATCAGCTGAAGTTCCATCCTATTGGTTGCCTGGTGCAGTTTCACGCCAATTGATTGTGCATCTTCGTTCGTGCTCCAATCGGTGCCGGGTACCACAACGTTCAGCACTCGACGATCTATAATCAGCCGCTGACGATGCGTTAATCCAACATCGCGAGCTTCCCGTCTAAGCCTTTGAAGTCACTACCTTGCTGCCCAGCCTGCTGATCCACCGAGTGGAGTTGCTGTTTGGCTCATTCAGGGATAAGTTTAGTTCATTTTTGCTTAGGTTTTGACGGCTAACTTTTTTGCTACTTGTTGTTAAGATCCCTCAAAGTTTTGGAGTTGAAATCCAATCAAAATGGGTTGTTTCATACGGTTTTCATCAAGGGCGCACTGCTGAAATTTTGTTTTGGAAAAGGTAACACTTTCAATATTTGGATTGCAATTCATGCATTGTTGAATTGGCAACTTGTATATGAGGCTTATGGTCACATGTCTACATGCAATTAAAACTGAAAATTTTAATCTTTTCGTCAAATTTGATCCTTGAAAAAAATCGAGAATTGGATCTTGTGGCATGGAACTCTGATTTTTTCAAACAAGTTTAATTTGATCATTGTACTAGTCGAATTCTTTGAATAATTTGAGAATTGCTTTATTTTAATTGGAAAACATCTTTTCTCAAATAAAAATTGCTCGTCGTTGTGGTAATCTAAATTGGACTTGGAAAGAGATCGAATTTTTGTTGAATCAAGAGATCAATTTTCTGCACTCATGCATTGTCTTGGCCGAATCTTAATATGCCTTGGTGATTACCTTTTGTTTCAAATTGATCGAATTACTTTGTCATGGAACATTCGTTTGTTTTCTCGTGTTATGGATAAAGTCTAGCATTGTCATGGATAAATTTCTAATTCCGATGATTTTCTATAATATTTGAGTTTGTTGGGTGGATTATTTGATTATATCTTACTTTATTTCTTGCAAATTGCTTGAACATTTACAATTTGAGATCTGGTTTGATTGAAAGGATAACATCCTAAATTTTTTAGAATTATCTAAAATTAAAATTTCAAATCTTAAAGATAATTTTCAAAATGAAACCAAATTTTGGATGAGGAAAGGTGGATCCTCACTTCACAAGTTTGACAACTCCTCCTTATTTTCGGAAATTCAATCAATTGGCTCGTTTTTATTTTATTTTTGGCGTGCTTGTTTGTTTATGTTTTTTATTGTTACAAAGTTTGCACAATTTTAAACAAACATGCCTATAATATATGCTCCCCTATGTGCCTAGACCTATCGAAAAATTAGATTGCACGCCTTAGCCATAATCTTATGGAATGGGATGTCAATTTAGTATAAAAATTCGTGTTCTACCCTTTGGCAAAGGGATGTTGTTTTTCTATATACATATCCGCATATTGGCTCGAATTTTCGAGGATATTGTGGATAAAATCTCACTCGGGTCCAGATCTCCGGCAATGAGAGGTTTTTTGAAAAATTTGGAATATTATGGTATATTATGGGCATTTTTGTTTGTCCTTGTTCCAACTTTAGATTGCTTTTGATTATTTTTTTATTTTCTTTTATTGCTACCGAAAAACCCATAAAAATACCAAAAAAAAAAATTCTTTCTTTGGTGTATAACATATGGTCCTCATGTTGCATTTTTTCTAAAATCAAAAATCGATTCACAATTGATCAATCGAAAAAGAATTTTTCATAAAAATTGGTATCAAAAGGGCATTAATTTTCTAAATTAATATAACCTAGGTCCCGAACTTATTTTTCTCTAGTTCGCAAAAATAAAATAGTTATCCTGCTATTTTATTAAGATTAACTAATCAACCTTCCGTAAATGATTATTGGCGGCTCCAACTGAATATTTTCATGAATAAACCTAAATTGCGATTTGATGGGACTTGAGAGGGTCCGAATTAGGTTAGTTGATTTAATTAACACGATAATCGGTTAGCCTGATTTTAGGTCGCGACACTCTTTCATTCATGAGAGCTTGTATTATCAGGAGAGAGAAGTGGGTTGAGCAGTTGGGTTAGGGTTTTTGATCTTGAGCGAACCGTAAGCGAGGTTTAGCAAAAAAATTGCTCCTTCCGTAGGTGAAAAAGAAGAAGATGGGTATGGGTTATAGAGGAGCGATAAGATCACCATGGACGAAAGTTGGTTCCTTTATCCCAGATTGTAGCTAAAGCAGAGGAAGCAGCCGAGACATGTTGGAATCACTATGGAAGTGTGGACGAAGCTTGGAAAGATCGGGGCGCGTATATAAACCACCATTCATGGAAGATCAACCTACTTCAGAGAAATCAAGGTGGCTGTCGAAGATGGAACTGTCGACTGTGGCGTCCCAGTCCGCCACTTGCTTAATAACTACGCGGCTCTACGTCACACGCGGAAGATAAAACTAAACATTCAAGAATCCACAGCCAAATAGTCAAAGAAAAACAACACACGCTAAGATGGGTACGGTCCTTATAGGTTCATCTATCATGTACCTATTTACCATAGTTACCCAGCATAACATAACCATCAATTAATCCAACCTCAGCTATGCGTAACTATATAAAGTTAACCAGTTCTACATGCCAGTTTATCCAAAGGAAACAACTGGGATGGTAATAAAACGTCTCCTTCTGGTCTCCATTTTTATCGTCCACCGATACTACCATCGTTACTATTACTCTTGGGCACTATCCAAGAAATGTTCTTCGTAGCTCCTCTCCGCTACTAATCTGAAATAGGTGAAAATCAACGGGGGTGAGTATAAAACTCAGCAGCAGAAACACCAACTTAATGGCTAAACTAATTTTCAATACAAGATCAAGCAAAACACAATGAACAGACTACACGACAAGACAATCCTTTACCAACCGTCCGGCGACTAAACCTCCACATGAATCATGAATAACATGCGTGATAGTACTATTAGATTCCCTCACATGTAATGCAGTTTTGCACTCCAGATGATCCACACACGATTAGCCATCTTGTCAATTACAGCACGGAACGCATCCTCTATCATTATACCACACCAAGCAACGCATCGTTTGGTCACTTCCAGGAGTGGATCCTAGACTTCTGCAGAATGCATCCACAAGTTTTTCCCTACTCTGGGGCTTCCGACGAACGCCTCATCAAGCTCCCACGGGTATCGTCTGAATGCATCCGACGTAACCCACTAGAACGTATCCGATGTAATGCTACCAGAGCGCATTTGAATAGCTTATCTCATTCTCATTCTTGCGCATTCAATTCATCCATTGTTATCTTTCCATACATTGTCTTGCCAAACTACATGATACATGCATGAACCCATGGACTAGTCGACTCCGACCTCATGTTATAAACCAACATGCATGACCATAACAATCCACAGAATTCCACGAGCAACATAAAGAGTTTTGGCTAAATACCCATACGCCATCCAATTTCAAACCACTTCGTTTCGACAACAAACTCAATGGTCGGCTCTTGATTCCCTCTTATCCATGACCGTTTAACCCTAATCCAAGCCACGGACATGCAAAGACTAACCAAGACCAAATCACAAGGCCGACTATAATCAGTTCATGAACGTACCACTTTCGGCCGCTCATACGCACAGGTCTTTTGACCATTTCGAGCACAATTTCCACAGTCCAAGCAAACCGAGACCTCAATCTAACTACTTCGAGATCATCAACATCAACAACATCAACAACATCACCTTTAACCCAAACTAGTTGGGGTCGGCGGTCGATGAACCCAAAAAAGCAAGACCGAAAGAGCTATAAAATAAAACAAAATACAATAACATAGCTATAGCAATATAAAGAAAACAAAGGGCTAGGACTCTAAACGGCGATCGGGAACATAGGAATTTTTGCCCCTCCACAATGTTAATCGCTTTCCTCCACTCTGTCCTAAGACAAACGATGCGCCAATCTATATCCCACTCCAACAAATCCTGTCTTACTACTTTTCCCCAAGTAAGTTTCGGCCGACCTCTCCCTTTCCTCATATCATGCTCCCTATAACACACTACTGTTCTTACGGAGCATTTAAGGGTCTTCGAAGAATATGTCCAAACCATCTCAAACGATGTTCTCTCATCTTTTCGGCCACCGATACTACTCCAACTTTTCGTCGAATATCCTCATTTCTTATTTTATCCATTCTTGTATGGCCACACATCCACCTTAGCATTCTCATTTCTCGCTACTTCCATCTTATGCTCATGTTGCCTGCGTCTTTGGCCAACACTCGGCTCCGTATATCATTGCGGAGTCTTACGGCTGTTCTATAGAATTTTCCTTTTAGCCTAAGAGGGATTTTGCGATCACACAAAAATCCTGATGCACAGCGCCATTTCATCCAACCTGCTTTGATTCTATGGCTTACATCCTCATCAATCTCTCCCCCTTTTGCAATATTGATCCTAAATATCCGAAAGTATCTTTCTTGGCTACCTCCTGTCCGAGCAAATTGACGGGTTCATCTCCCCCTCTTGCCTTGTCGAACTCACACTTCATGTATTCGGTCTTACTTCGACTTAACGTAAACCCTTTGGACTCCAACGTACTTCTCCATAATTCTAATTTAGCGTTAACCCCCGCCCTTGTCTCATCGATTAGCACAATATCATCTCGCAAATAGCATACACCACGGCACCTCATCTTGGATATCTCTTGTTAGCTCGTCCATAACCATGGCAAAAGATAAGGACTCAAAGCCGAGCCTTGGTGTAAGCCCATTGTGATTGGGAAATAGCTTGATGTTCCATTACAAGCATTCACACATGTAGTAACTCCATCATACATATCCTTGATTGCCTCTACATACTTTGACGGTACTTTTTTCTTCTCAAGCACCCACCATAAGACCTGTCTTGGAACCCTATCATACGCCTTCTCAAGATCAATAAACACCATATGTAGATCTTTCTTCTTTTCTTGATACCTCTCCATCATTTGTCGTATCAAGAAAATAGCCTCTATGGTAGACCTTCCCGGCATAAATCCAAATTGATTTACGGATATCTTAGTCTCTAGTCTCAAACGATGCTCAATAACTCTTTCCCACAACTTCATAGTATGGCTCATAAGCTTAATGCCTCTATAGTTGGAACAATTCTGGATATCTCCCTTATTCTTATAGATAGGCACAAGCATACTTTTCCTCCATCCATCGGGCATCTTATTAGTATGAAGAATCTTGTTAAAAAGGTTAGTCAACCAACGTATTGCCACAACTCCTAAGCATCTCCACACTTCAATAGGGACACCATCGGGTCCCAAGGCCTTACCAATCTTCATTTTCTTTAATGCCTCCTTAACTTCGTGCGCTCTAATTCTACGCACAAACCTTCTATTTGAATCATCGAAACGTCCTCCAAATCCATCTCCATGATATCACTCTCTCCATTAAAAAGCTTGCGAAAATAGCTCATCCACCTTTCCTTGACGCCCGCATCTCTTACTACAAGTTTTTGATTTTCATCCTTGATGCATCTAACATGTGTCAAGTCTTTACTTTTCTTGTCTCTTATCTTTGCAAGCCTATAGATACCTTTTTCTCCCTCTTTGCTCCCTAGTTTTTTGTACATATCAGAAAAAACCTTGCCTCTAGCCTCCCGCACAGCTTTCTTGGCATTTTTCCTCGCTAATCTGAACTTTGCCAAATTCTCTCCATTAGGGCAAATATGCAAACGATGAAAACATTCCTTCTTCTGTTTAATCGCCTCCGCACCTCGTCATTCCACCACCAAGTTTCCTTTGCGTGATGTCCGTTCCCTTTACTTTCCCCTAGTACCCCTCTTGCCACTTTTTGGATGCAATTAGACATCTCGTTCCACATCACATTTACTTCGTCCTCTAGTTGCCACGGTCCTACCTCGAAACATTCTTTCCTTGAAATCTATTTGTTTTTCCTCTTTTAGCTTCCACCATCTTATTCTCGGAATCTGGACACCTCTTTGCGGTTTTCGTGCTTTGTTATACCTAACCTCCAAAACCACCAACTTATGTTGCGTAGCTACGCATTCTCCAGGGTAGACTTTGCAATCTACATACGAGGCCCTATCATCTCTTCTAGCAAGGAAAAAGTCAATCTGGCTACAATTTTGACCGCTGCGAAAAGTAATCGAGATGTGACTCTCTTTTCCTGAAGAAGGTATTTGCCAACATCAAATCATAAGCTAAAGCGACGCTCAAGATGTCCGCACCAGCCTCATTTCTAGTCCCATAGCCAAAACCTCCATGAACTCTGTCAAAACCTCCACTACTCGTCCGACATGTCCATTTAAATCTCCTCCTATGAATACCTTCTCCTCGCGTGGTATTCCCCTCAAAATCTCTTCCAACTCTTCCCAAAATCTGTTCTTATCGGATACCCGGCAGTCCAACTTGAGGTGCATACACACTAAGGATATTCACAATTAGCTCTCCCATTACTAGCTTAACCAAAATAATTCTATCTCCCGATCTTTTGACATCAACCACCTTATCTCCGAAACTTTTATCTATCAAAATCCCAACTCCATTTACACTCTTTTTGTGCCTGTGTACCACGGCTTGAATCCGGTGCCTTCCACCTCCTTAGCCTTTTCTCCAACCCATTTAATCTCTTGCGGGCAAGCAATATTCACTCTTCTTCTAGCAAAATTATCTGCTAACTCCCTCAATTTACTCGTCAAGGTTCCTATGTTCCAACTCCCTAGTCGAATCCTTACCCCCTGGGCCTTACTTGCCCCCCCACACTCGCCCATAGAAGTGTGAGGACCCTCGCTCACTTCTCACCACACCCGGGCACCGATGTGGCGCATCACTCTGGGAATGATGGCCCAAGGCTAGCTTCCTTACCCCTCGCACCCGCCTATCTTGGTGCAAGGACCCTTGCCCATTTTTCGCTACATCCGGGCGCCGATGCAACGCGTCGCTAAGAAGGGTACGCTCCAACGAAATATCAATAGGGTTCATCTCATAAAAGGTAGCTAATTTTTTATATAGCCGGCTCGCTACGCCCGACGCAACCCTCCTCCTTCATCCTGGCTTGGGACGGACTATGTAAACATACATAGGCGGAGTTTAACTACTTCAGATCATAAGACTCCAATTTACGGGCCTATCAAGATGAATCACCCAACAAACCTCATAAGAAAGCAATTACGAATCATGACCGAAAAACCCTCATACCAACCCACTTCAGTTCATGTCATTTCGACGCTAAACTAAACGATCAGACTACAATTTCCATCTATCCATAGCCAAAATACATCAACCTCATCAACAGATTCGGCATGCAAAACAAGCAAACCTCACTTGCGAACCCACGAGAGTCGGCCGAATATCCACATGCCATCCACATCGATTCGGGTCGATTCCTACCAAACAAAATGATCCGACCACATACACCATTTATCCACGACCTCAAGTTCATAACCCAGCAGACAGAATCGAATGCAAGCATGAGTCGGTTCCTACCCATTTAAGGTGAATCGGCGTCGTCGCCCCCAAGCAAGCAGTCAAGAATCACTTTAAACGGTAAGTAGGAGGCTCTGCTTGCCTCGAGTCCGAGTGCGAAGAAAACGGGAGTGAATTCCGGCCAACGGAGCCGTGGGACTCCTCTTTCTTCCTAGCGCACTCGAGTGACCAAAACTGAGAGAGAGAGAGAGAGAGGACAAGCGAGAGGACAAGCTGGATTAGGGGCGACGGATGGCTGTGGTCGTGACCTTGAGAGCTTGGGAATTGCTAGAGCTGCTGAGGAATCGCCGTCGGAGCTGGGCGTGGGCGAAAGCGAGAGGTGACGAGAGAAGGGGGTTCGTTTTGGGGTGTCAGCCAAGAGAAAATGAGAGAATGAGGGAAGACACAGAAAAAAATGAAGGCTTTACAAAGTGGGGGCAAGGGCAATAGCGGTGTAAACAGAGGACTAGGGGGCGGTGGGCTTCTGGGACCGGGTTTCGCACAAATCGATCATTTAGAGTACAAACTAAACATCAATCGTCCACCGGTTTATCATTCAAATATCAATCGCGCCCACTAATTCAATTGCCATCGTGGTCTTCGACTTTCGTGTTAACTCATCTCAATCCCACAATTAAGTGCTCAAAGCTCGTCTCACATATCAGGCAATATGGCTCTCTCGCTCCATAAGTGCCACATCTATCACCTCAATAAGCCCAATGAGCATCGCGCCCATGGTTAAGATTCTCAATACGAAATCGTCCCCATTCTCGTTCATAATTAACTATCCAGACTGTTAATTTAATTAGGCAAAATTCAGATCGTTAAAGTCCTCTCCCTTTAAGAAATTTCGTCCTCGAAATTTCCGTCCTTACTCTCCCCTTCGAATAAACGAGGGTATTGCCACGTGTTCTCCTTCATACGACACCTCAACAATCCTGTGGGCTCTCGATATTCCGCTTTTATTTGCTGACACCACAAACACGTTGAGGCATATTTAACGGTAGCATCTTCTGTCCACCAGTAGTATTGGCGAGGGTTCCGATACGTCTTTGCCTTATGGTTAACCCAGTTTATTCTTCAGGAAACACACCAAGAAACCTTTAGACTATTAGAATTTTCTCAAGCTTTTCTTCTTCTTGAGTAATCGATCGAGCTACTGCTAGGCGTCCTTGACATCCGTCATCTAGCAGTCGGTATTTCTCAAGTGCCGATACCAAGGGCACTGAAGGATTCATCCCATTTCCTTACGAGTTCAAAACTCGACTCCTTCCAAGGGTTAAACTGGATTGTCTTCCCATAGCAGTTTACATTGATTTAGACCTTTGAAAGTCTATTTATTTCTAAGTCGAAGTCCTGAAGTCCTACAGGGCAATTACCACCAAATCAGTTAACCAACTTCGATTTCATATGACGGTCTCACAATTCAACCAATCGGAGCGAATAAAACTGTGTCCTTTAACGATGTCGACACACGAAGCAGTACTCTAAGCGTCTTAGAATTTGATCCATATAACTATGCAATTGGTGCCGACACAAAGGAATGAATAGTATTCATAGAGCATGAGCCCTTTGGCCACTCAGGGAGAGCGTACCTGTTATAACAGCCTAGATTGCTTCATCCTCCTTCTGACTAATTGGATAAACTTTTCCTAGCGCTGAAGGTTTCTGCAGACTTCTTTGTCGCATGGGAACATTGCCCAGAGTTAGTTCTTGTGCCTGTCTTTCTCGAGGACAACTCATGCGTATGTGTCCCCATTGACCACAACCGTAGCATTGCCTTATTTCCTGATAAGGCGCACTCTTTCCAAAAGAGTTCCGTTTCATTCCCTGGTTATTTCTCATTTTCACGTCATTCCGGAAGTTACGATTCTTATTGGCAACTTGGGATGGTCCAGCTTGCATTGGTCCTTTATCTCGCCCTTTCGCAGTGTCAGACTTAGCCTGAGCCACCATGTCTGCTTTCTCCTTCATTAGTTCCTGCTCCATCAATTGGGTCCTTCTGTAAAGTGCCTTGTAATCTCTTATATCCAGTGGCACCAATTGCTTTATGATATCAGCCCTCAGTCCATTCAGAAATCTCTTTTCCTTATTTCACCATTTTCCACCATTCTAGGCGCAAACTTGGATAGTTCAGTGAATTTCGCCTCGTACTGGTCCACCGTCAGGTTTCCTTGAGTCAAGTGCATAAATTTTGCCACTTTCTTGTCCCCAACACAATCCGAGAAATATTTATCGTTGAATGCTTGAACAAAGCCATCCCAAGTGATTGTAGTACCAGCCGGGAATACTGTCTCCCTTGACACTCCCCACAAATGTTCACCGTTTCCTTCGAGAAGGTATTCAGCCAGAACTATCTGTGGGTCCAGGTGCGCCCCCATCTGACTACTCGTGCTTTATTTTACTCTAGCATTACATAGTACAATGACGGAGTGAAAGACAAGAAAAAACATACAAGAGGCCATAACTTATACAATCAATCCAACCAGACGCGCGAGCCAAAAGGGTATGGGCATTGAGGTTCATCTAACTTGTAACTGTCACGCACAATCCACCAGCACAATATTACCCAGTAGATAGTCCCACTTACGCCATCTACATCAACATCAACATCAACATCAACATCACATTTAACCCAAACTAGTTGGGGTCGGCGGTCGATGAACCCAAAAAAGCAAGACCGAAAGAGCTATAAAATAAAACAAAATACAATAACATAGCTATAGCAATATAAAGAAAACAAAGGGCTAGGACTCGAAACAGCAATCGGGAACATAGGAATTTTTGCCCCTCCACAATGTTAATCGCTTTCCTCCACTCTGTCCTAAGACAAATAGTACGCCAATCTATGTCCCACTCCAACAAATCTTGTCTTACTACTTTTCCCCAAGTAAGTTTCGCCGACCTCTCCTTTCCTCATGTCATGCTCCCTATAACACACTTCGTTTTACCGGAGCATTTAGGGGTCTTCGAAAAATATGTCCAAACCATCTCAAACGATGTTCTCTCATCTTTTCGGCCACCGATACTACTCCAACTTTTCGTCGAATATCCTCATTTCTTATTTTATCCATTCTTGTATGGCCACACATCCACCTTAGCATTCTCATTTTCGCTACTTCCATCTTATGCTCATGTTGCCCCTTTGTCGGCCAACACTCGCCTCCGTAGATCATTGCAGGTCTTACTACTGTTCTATAGAATTTTCCTTTTAGCCTAAGAGGGATTTTGCGATCACACAAAAATCCTCGATGCACCGCGCCATTTCATCCAACCCGCTTCCGATTCTATGGCTTACATCCTCATCAATCTCTCCCCTTTTGCAATATTGATCCTAAATATCTCGAAAGTATCTTTCTTGGGTACCTCCCTGTCCGAGCAAATTGACGGGTTCATCTCCCCTCTTGCCTTGTCGAACTCACACTTCATGTATTCGGTCTTATTTCGACTTAACGTAAACCCTTTGGACTCCAACGTACTTCTCCATAATTCTAATTTAGCGTTAACCCCCGCCCTTGTCTCATCGATGAGCACAATATCATCTCGCAAATAGCATACACCACGGCACCTCATCTTGGATATCTCTTGTTAGCTCGTCCATAACCATGACAAAAGATAAGGACTCAAAGCCGAGCCTTGGTGTAAGCCCATTGTGATTGGGAAATAGCTTGATGTTCCATTACAAGCATTCACACATGTAGTAACTCCATCATACATATCCTTGATTGCCTCTACATACTTTGACGGTACTTTTTTCTTCTCAAGCACCCACCATAAGACCTGTCTTGCAACCCTATCATACGCCTTCTCAAGATCAATAAACACCATATGTAGATCTTTCTTCTTTTCTTGATACCTCTCCATCACCTGTCGTATCAAGAAAATAGCCTCCATGGTAGACCTTCCGGGCATAAATCCAAATTGATTGACAGATATCTTAGTCTCTAGTCTCAAACGATGCTCAATAACTCTCTCCCACAACTTCATAGTATGGCTCATAAGTTTAATGCCTCTATAGTTGGAACAATTCTGGATATCTCCCTTATTCTTATAGATAGGCACAAGCATACTTTTCCTCCATCCATCGGGCATCTTATTAGTATGGAGAATCTTGTTAAAAAAGGTTAGTCAACCAACGTATTGCCACAACTCCTAAGCATCTCCACACTTCAATAGGGACACCATCGGGTCCCAAGGCCTTACCAGTCTTCATCTTCTTTAATGCCTCCTTAACTCGTGCGCTCTAATTCTACGCACAAACCTTCTATTTGAATCATCGAAACGTCCTCCAAATCCATCTCCATGATATCACTCTCTCCATTAAAAAGCTTGCGAAAAATAGCTCATACACCTTTCCTTGACGTCCGCATCTCTTACTACAAGTTTTTGATTTTCATCCTTGATGCATCTAACATGTGTCAAGTCTTTACTTTTCTTGTCTCTTATCTTTGCAAGCCTATAGATACCTTTTTCTCCCTCTTTGCTCCCTAGTTTTTTGTACATGTCGAAAAAACCTTGCCTCTAGCCTCCCGCACAGCCTTTCTTGGCATTTTTCCTCGCTAATCTAAACTTTGGCAAATTCTCTCCATTAGGGCAAATATGCAAACGATGAAAACACTCCTTCTTCTCGTTTAATCGCCTCCCCGCACCTCGTCATTCCACCACCAAGTTTCCTTTGCGTGATGTCCGTTCCTTTACTTTCCCCTAGTACCCCTCTTGCCACTTTTTGGATACAATTAGACATCTCGTTCCACATCACATTTACTTCGGCCCTCTAGTTGCCACGGTCCTACCCGAAACATTCTTTCCTTGAAATCTATTTGTTTTTCCTCTTTTAGCTTCCACCATCTTATTCTCGGAACTGACACCTCTTTGCGTTTTCGTGCTTTGTTATACCTAACCTCCAAAACCACTAACTTATGTTGCGTAGCTACGCATTCTCCAGGGTAGACTTTGCAATCTACATACGAGGCCCTATCATCTCTTCTAGCAAGGAAAAAGTCAATCTGGCTACAATTTTGACCGTTGAAAAGTAATCGGATGTGACTCTCTTTTCCTGAAGAAGGTATTTGCCAACATCAAATCATAAGCTAAAGCGACGCTCAAGATGTCCGCACCAACATCATTTCTAGTCCCATAGCCAAAACCTCCATGAACTCGTCAAAACCTCCACTACTCGTCCGACATGTCCATTTAAATCTCCTCCTATGAATACCTTCTCCTCGCGTGGTATTCCCCTCAAAATCTCCTCCAACTCTTCCCAAAATCTGTTCTTATCGGATACCGGCAAGTCCAACTTGAGGTGCATACACACTAAGGATATTCACAATTAGCTCTCCCACTACTAGCTTAACCAAAATAATTCTATCTCCTAATCTTTTGACATCAACCACCTTATTTCGAAACTTTTATCTATCAAAATCCCAACTCCATTTACACTCTTTTTGTGCCTCAGGTACCACGGCTTGAATCCGGTGCCTTCCACCTCCTTAGCCTTTTCTCCAACCCATTTAGTCTCTTGCAAGGCAAGCAATATTCACTCTTCTTCTAGCAAAAGTATCGCTAACTCCCTCAATTTACCCGTCAAGGTTCCTATGTTCCAACTCCCTAGTCGAATTCTTACCCTCGGGCCTTACTTGCCCCCCACACTCGCCCATAGAAGTGTGAGGACCCTCGCTCACTTCTCACCACATCCGGCACCGGATGTGGCGCATCACTATGGGAATGATGGCCCAAGGCTAGCTTCCTTACCCTCGCACCCGCCTATCTTGGTGCAAGGACCCTTGCCCATTTTTCGCTACATCCGGGCGCCGATGCAACGCGTCGCTAAGAAGGGTACGCTCCAACGAAATATCAATAGGGTTCATCTCATAAAAGGTAGCTAATTTTTTATAGCCGGCTCGCTACGCCCGACGCAACCCTCCTCCTTCATCCGGGCTTGGGACGTACTATGTAAACATACATAGGCGGAGTTTTTATAGCCGGCTCGCTACGCCATCTACATGTCTATATAAAGTTAAGCGTTTTACATATCAGTTCATCCAAAGACACAATCTGGGCGATAACAAAACGTCTCCTCCGAATCCATAATCCTTATCGCCTACCGATACTCTTTTCATTACTAACACCGCAATTGCTAATCTTGGGCACCAAGGAGTGTCCTTCTTGGCTCCTTTCGCTACTAATCTGAAATGGAGGAAATCAACGATAGTGAGTTTAAAACTCGTAGAGTAAAGTACCAAAACAATCAATTATACCGCACATCGTTGACGCCTAAATTTTGACTAATATATATTTTGCATAAAAATTAGAACTAATTTTAGTTTTAAACAAAAATCATCTCACATATTCATTTAGCATTGGCATACAATTTGAGTTTAATTTAACGAGGGTCTGGACAAGGCATGCGGTGGAAAAATGCACCAAGAAGATTTAGGCTTGAAAGAAATATTTTCTCGGGATCTGTATTGTAAATACTCGGAACTTCAGGGATCAGTGCAAATACTCGGAAACTTGGGGATCAGTATTGCAAATACTTGAAACTTCAGGGACTCGCATTGCAAATACCAAAAGAAGATGGGGAAAGGAAGATGGTGAAAGGAAGATGAAGAAGAGAAGATGAAAATGGAAGATGAAGAAAAGGAAGATGAAGATGAAGATGAAGAAGAGAAGATGAAAATGGAAGATGGGGAAATGAAGATGAAGAAAGGAAGATGAAGATGAAGAAGAGAAGATGAAAATGGAAGATGGAGAAATGGAGGTGAAGAAAAGAAGATGAAGATGAAGAAAGGAAGATGAAAATGGAAGGTGGGGGAAATGAAGATGAAGAATGAAGGATGAAGAACTTTGCCTATAAAAGAAGAAGAGTTCTTGAAGAGATGGAGAGTTTTTGGGGTGGAAGAGAATTGAGAGAGTTTTTGAGAGGAATTCTTTAGGGAGGAAAAAGAGAATTCTTGAGAAAAAAATTTGGAGAGAGTTTTGAGAGGGCTTGAGTGTTTTGAAGCTCGGTGCTACCATTGCCAATTTTTGCACCCATCAACACAAGCCACAAGTTCATCACCATCGTTCAAGCTCGCCGCAAAGAAAAGAAAGCTAAGTGATTTCCTAACTTCCTTTAATTTCGAATACAAATTAGCTCGGATTTTCTACACTTTTTTTTTCTCTACGTTTTTATGTTAAATAACAATTGCATATCAACGATGAGACATCAATGGTACGAGAATAGGAGGAGAGCAAAAGGGAAAAATATCAACGCCCGGATTGCGGTCTCATGAAATTCTAGCGAGTTGAGAAAGAAGCGTGAAGGAGAGATAGGACCAAGAGATTTCTCGGTCTAACGGGTCACCAAATCGGTCCAATGGTTAAGACAAGCCCGAAGCACAAATTTGGTGCACGAGTTCAAATTGGGGAGTAACCTTGAACCTATTTCATCCTAATTCCATGTAATTTCTTTATTTCAAACAAATGTCATGGGAAGAAAAACCCAAAAAAATTGATTCTTTGATCTTCAAGTAGAATTCATCAAATTTGTCAAATCCATTATTTTTTTTCATGAATTTTAAGGTACCGAAAGGGCATTAGTTGTAATTAATGTAACCAAGTCCCAGGACTCTTAATCTCCGGTTCGAGAAATAAGATAGTTTTCTCCCCGCTATTTTATTTAGGTTTCTAATCGACCTACCGAAAATGATTAGTGGCGACTCCAAATTCAAATCACATTGCATGTTAATCATTCGAACCTTAAGTTGCGATTTGGTATGGACTTGGGAGAGTCCGAGTTAGGTTAGTTAATTAATTAACCGATAATCCATTAGCCTGGAAATGATAACTTGTTTATTTTAGTGCAGAAGATCAAAGAGGAGGTCATGAAGCTTCTCGATGTAGGATTCATTGAGACTACAGAATATTCCGATTGGGTCGCTAACATAGTCCCTTGTCATGAAGAAAGACGGCCGCATTCGGATTTGTGTCGATTATCGAGACTTGAACAAGGCCGAGCCCTAAAGATGATTTTCCCCTCCCGCATATCGACGTACTTGTTGCTGATGCTCGCAGGGTTTGAATTGTTTTCATTCATGGATGGTTTCTCCGGGTACAATCGGATCCCGATGAATGTCAATGACGAGTTGAAAACCACTTTCACCACACCATGGGGAATGTTCCATTACCGGGTAATGCCGTTCGGTCTCGTAAACGCTCGGAGCCACTTACCAACGAGCCATGGTTGCCCTTTTCCACGACATGATGCATAATGAGATTGAGGTTTACGTCGATGACATGATAGCAAAAATAAGGCATGGAGAAGATCACGTCGAAACGCTGAAGAAATTGTTCGACGGACTCCGAAAGTACAAGTTACGCCTCAACCCCGCCAAGTGTGTCTTTGGGACCAGCTCGGGCAAGCTACTCGATTCGTGGTAGCGGTAAAGGGCATTGAAGTCAACCCTTCGAAAGTCAAGGCTATTCGTGAGCTTAAGCCGCCGCTCATTGACTTTTGCACCACCGGCTTAGCGAAGGATCGATCGGCAAACAATGCTCGACAATGGAACGGTCAAGACCGGGCATATCTGCATAGGACGAGGCGAAAAAGTCCCGGTAATCCTTCAAGAGTTCGATCGGGCCCTCGGACATTTCGAGGAAAGGCTTGCCCCGATCTTAACTTCTTTAGGGTTTTCCGCATCGCCTAGGCTGATCGAGATAATTTGTTCACCGGTCAAGGGCTTGATCTCCTCATGTCGTTCGAAATCTTGACGAACTTCCTCATAAGCTCGGACCGAACTCATCCGGGTCGTATACTTCTCGAATCCACTAGGTTTCCCTCCTCATGTATCCCCCGGAGTTGTCTCGTAGGAGGAATTAGAGCAGGAATGGTTAGCGGCGAAGTTTGGCGGATGATTGAAGTTTTGCGGAGAAGGCGGCCATCATTTCCTCCATCTTTCGGGACATCATCTCTTCAAAGCGCTCGATCAAGGAGCCAAGTTTCTCGTCTAGGGGCAAGTGCGGCGGTGGCGTTAATGTCGGCCATCCTCTTCGCGACTAATCGAGTAATATGTGGAGGATCCGTGAAAAATTACCTGTACGCAGTAATAAACCAAAAAATGAGTACGGGGAGCGAGAATAGCGAGCCGGCCCATGGCATCCCTCTAGACTCAAACGAACAAAGTGATTATGACCAAAGAATTGAAACATGTAATTTTCAGTTTGTCCGCTTTTACGAAAAAAATCCGTATTAATTCGCACGTTGGTCAAAATACGTCCAAATTTTACGGGCTTATAGTTGAGAAGATGATGAACAACTTTTATATTGACCAATCGGACTAGAAATGAGCGCATCAAATCAGTTTAATGTGTCTTTCCAAAATATCGCATTCGGAAAACTGTTATAACCACGTAGTTAAAAAAAGAAAGGCCATCTTAAATTATGAATTTAATTCTGAAATTTGTAGGATATTAGTTGAAACATAGGTCTACAACTTTCATATTTGGCACTTACTCAAAAATCTATCATAGAATTTAGTAAAAATCGTACCATAGGAACAAGCCAAATCGGTAATTGAGGACAACGATGAAATTGTAAAAACTACGGAAGCAAAATGTGAAATTGGAAACAAGACAATGAGATTCATAAACAATCAACCTAAACCATGGACCAGCCCAAAATAAAAATGAGATAACATGGTGTGAGAGACAAGAAATTACCGCTCATAGGAAGAAAATGTCAATCACAAAGACATGCGCATGAGTCGTGGATTCAAATTTTAGTTTTTTTAGCAAAATGAAATGAAGGACGAACGACATGTCGCAGCCTCGCGCACGTTCATCATGACTAGTTGCCCTCGCATACATAGTCATGACTAGTCGGGTCCAATCATCTCGGCTTGGTTCGGCCGACAAGGGCAACTCTCATGCATCATAGCCTCACGCGCATGAGAACAACCCTTGAGCCATTTTTTGAAAAACTCGGGATCCAAGTGGGATAACCTTTAGCGAAGCCTTACCGCCAAGGTTAAAGAACCACATAAATACCATCCTGAAACTATCGGGTGACCCGGGTTCGGTCACAAGTCAAGGTGGTGTAGTACAATTATATTAGAGGCATGCACGACATTTTAAAGGCAATCGGCACTCCGATAGTTCAAAAAATAAAATTCTCATCACTAAGCTCGCAAAAAAGAGGTTAGCCACGGACTCCTCCCCTTATAACTCCCTTTCCGCAAAACCATTTAACACCTAGGGATTAAAATTCAACCAAGATTGTCAAATCAAGTAATTTTCCTTTTCATGAACTTATCCGGCTTAAGTCCTCTTTGGGTCCCCGGTGGAGTCGCCAAGTCGTCGCGACCTAAAAAAAAATAAACAAAGTCATCTTTTTCGGGCTAATGGATTATCGTGTTAATTAATTAACTAACCTAACTCGGACTCTCCCAAGCCCATACCAAATCGCAACTTAAGGTTCGAATGATTAACATGCAATGTGATTTGAATTTGGAGTCGCCACTAATCATTTTCGGTAGGTCGATTAGAAACCTAAATAAAATAGCGGGAGAAAACTATCTTATTTCGCGAACCGGAGATTAAAAGTCCGGGGACTTGGTTACATTAATTACAACTAATGCCCTTTCGGTACCTTAAAATTCATGAAACAAATAATGGATTTGACAAATTTGATGAATTCTACTTGAAGATCAAAGAATCAATTTTTTTGGATTTTTCTTCCCATGACATTTTTGAAATAAAAAAATTACATGAAATTAGGATGAAATAGGTTCAAGGTTACTCCCCAATTTGAACTCGTGCACCAAATTT
This sequence comes from Rhodamnia rubescens, assembly GCA_021437795.1. Lineage (NCBI taxonomy): Eukaryota > Viridiplantae > Streptophyta > Magnoliopsida > Myrtales > Myrtaceae > Rhodamnia > Rhodamnia rubescens. The sequence continues at coordinate 142,717 of JAILYA010000150.1, forward strand.
GTGCTTCGGGCTTGTCTTAACCATTGGACCGATTTGGTGACCCGTTAGGCCGAGAAATCTCTTGGTCCTATCTCTCCTTCACGCTTCTTTCTCAACTCGCTAGAATTTTATGAGATCGCAATCCGGGCGTTGATATTTTTCCCTTTTGCTCTCCTCCTATTCTCGTACCATTGATGTCTCATCGTTGATATGCAATTGTTATTTAACATAAAAACGTAGAGAAAATCGGTGTAGAAAATCTGGGCTAATTTGTATTCGAAATTAAAGAAAGTTAGGGAATCACTTAACTTTCTTTTGCTGCGGCGAGCTCGAACGATGGCGATGGACCGAAGAGCTTGTGTTGATCGGTGCAAAATTGGCAATAGTAGTATCGGGCTTCAAAATTCTCATACCCTCTCAAAACTCTTTTCAAATTTTTTTTCTCAAGAGCTCTCTCTATTCTCCTTCTCCAAAAACTCTCTCAATTCTCTTTTCCTCCCAAAAAAAAACTCTCTCTCAATTCTCTCTTACTCCCCCAAAAAAACTCTCCCTTCTCTTCAAGAACTCTTCTTCTTTTATAGGCAAAGTTCTTCATCATTCATTCTTCATCTTCATTTCCTCACCTTCCATTTTCATCTTTCTTCTTCATCTTCATTTCCCCACCTTCCATTTTCATCTTCTCTTCTCCATCTTCATCTTCTTTTCTTCATCTTCATCTTCCCTTCTTCATCTTCATCTTCTCTTCTTCACCTTCATTTCTCCATCTTCCATTTTCATCTTCTTTTCTTCACCTTCTCTTCATTATCTTCATCTTCATCTTCCCTTCTTCATCTTCATCTTCTCTTCTTCACCTTCATTTCTCCATCTTCCATTTTCATCTTCTTTTCTTCACCTTCTCTTCATTATCTTCTCTTCATCATCTTCCTTTCTCCATCTTCTCTTCATCCTCTTCTCTTGGTATCTGCAATACGATCCTTGAAGTTTTAAGTATTTACAATCTGATCCCCTGAAGTTTTGAGTATTTGCAATCTGACCCCCGAAGTTCGAGTATTTGCAATATAGTCCTTGAGAAAATATTTCTTTCAAGCCCAAATCTTCTTGGCGCATTTTTCCACCGCATGCCTAGTCCGGACCATTGTTAAATTAAGCTCAAATTGTATGCCAATGCTAAATGAATATGTGAGATGATTTTTGTTTAGAACTAAAATTAGTTCTAATTTTTATGCAAAATATATATTAGTCAAAATTTAGGCGTCAACAGGCTGCCCTCTTTGAGTGGAGGCTCGTAGAGGTTCCGCTCAAAGACAAAATTGAACCCTAAATTTTGATAGTGCAAATGGTGGATGAACTTTTTGGCGGGAGTTTTAGTCCCATTTTTTATGAAGTGATGCATGATATGCAAGACTGTAAATAACATGTGTCATAATTTCTCTTTTCCATGTTAGAGAAACTCGCACATGGATCGCATACGAGAATACTGTTTTACCAAATACCTCATAAGTTTGGTGATTCCCTTAATTTCCAAGTTTCTTGCAAACACGAGGATCTTAAGGTATTTGGCCTATCTCTGTTATCGAGACTTTTCCCTAATGCGAGACAAGCGCAAGATATGTGTATCCTTCCGCATCACAAGAGCTACGTCGTTGTGAGTCGAAAGAAGCGGAATCAAGTTCACAAGAGCTACGTCGTTGTGAGTTGATTAAATGTCGAAATCGCCGGTGCATATGTCTTCACGATTCGACAAAGGGGAACCAAAATCTTAAGAGCTACGTCGTTATGATTTGGTTTGGATCAAAATCACGGGTGCTTATGTCTTCGTGATTTGATAAAGGAGCCCGAGAATCATAAGAGCTATGTCATTATGAGCCGACTAAAGGTCAAGATCACCGGTGCATATGTCTTCGTGATCGACAAAGGGGAACCAAAATCTTAAGAGCTACGTCGTTACGATTTGGTTTGGATCAAAATCACGGGTGCTTATGTCTTCGTGATTTGATAAAGGAGCCGAGAATCATAAGAGCTATGTCATTATGAGCCGATTAAAGGTCAAGATCACCGGTGCATATGTCTTCGTGATTCGAGATCGAAATCATAAGAGCTACGTCGTCATGATTTGATAAGATGTCAAGATCGCCGGTGCATATGTCTACACGACTCGACAGAAAGGCATATTGCTGAATTGAATCGTAACAACTATCATCGGAGGAGTTGTTGATTTGAAAATGGGTTCGGAAAACTTACCCGGGTTCTCCGAACGATTAATCAAAGAACGAAACAGATCGCTCGTATCGTATATGGTAGGCATCCGCCGGAGAGAACTTGCTCATTCAATAATCCTTGGATGAATTTCGAGACCTTGGGAGGGACATCGAACATCGGGAATATATTACCCATCATAGAATGTCCGAGGTAACATGCGCAAACATATTCAACAATGAGTTCATGCAAAACTATCCTACCGAGCTTGCAATGATTAGAAATAACATGTGCATAATGCAATCACTCATATCATGGTTTATGCATAACCATTCTATCAAGTTTGCATTATCAACCCTCGTCCGGGGATGTTCTCACATTATGAATACCTCGAATGTGAGCTGAATGGGGGACTTCATCCGAAAGGGTTTTCTCTCACTCTCAAGAAAAGTTATTTATCCCGTCTGCAGGATTCAAAAGAAATCACTCAATCTTTCCATCATCGCATTCGATAAGGATCCGAGTAACCTCGCAATTGATACGATCGAGCCGATCCGGAGGTCTTGATTAGGACCGTAATGAGGGCTAGGTCAAAGGTTTACAAAGGGGACTCTAGCTGAGTCAAGGCTGCTTGAAATGAATTTCATCGTCATCTCTCCGGGTTTACAAGTCAAGAACCCCGCAAAAATGAGAGAGAAGTAATCTTGCTCGAACTTCTTCGAGTGATGCTTAAAATCATTGAACTCCACATTAATTCAAGTGCCATAGTCGGAAAAGGCTTTTAAAGGGTTGTAATGGAGGTAATGATTTGGGGGACCGAGAAACGAAAGGGTTCGTTTTGGCTCGAAGATATTTGAGAAGGGGCTTGATGTTGGTGATCATTACAATCTTGTCACCGATCGTGGCCTTCTATGATACCATCATTGCTCGAGGATGGTATGAACTCGAAGATTGCATTTGCAATTTGACACTTCATGGAGATTTTTCTCTCAACCCTTTTAGGATATACGGGAAAATTGTGCATTCAAGTTCGAAATATTCTACAAATGAACAATGAATTGAAAGGGCATTGGCCTTGCTTTTGGTAGGCACTTTGCTTTTTAAATGCCCGGGAGTTTTTTTGTGGAATCAGCTTTTCCTCTTTCTTCTCCTTTTTTTTTTTTACTCCTAACTCTCTTTTACTATTGCATCTTGATGAGTTCATTGGGAGATTTCCTATTGATCCAGCTTTTCGAGTCCTTCTACTCAAAGATAGACCATATTTGCTTTGGGACAACAATGATCACCAATGAGGGCTTTTAGAAACGAATTTGCAGGCTCAAATGGATTGTGCAAATGGATATAGATGTGTGGGATAGAAAAAGAAATGCTCTTCGTCACCCTAAGGCACTTGAATTAAAGCGCAAGTACAATGCAAAGAACCACCCGAAGATTGATGTTAGTCCAAGCAAGAAGATTTCTAACCATTTGTCTCGTGATGCTGATGGAATTACTCTGTTTTGCCCCAATGTGGGGTGGTTCTTGCGAGGGTTGTGGAAGTGAAATCTTCGCTCAAATGTGTTGATCAATGGATAACTTGCAGTGTTTAGGGTAGAAAAATGAATGCCTCCATCACTTCGGTTATCGTACCTTTCGCGAGAAAACTTTTTACCTCGGCGAATGCGGAATTTTGCCACCATTCATCTCGCCTGAAAAAATTGGACGTGTTTGGGAAAGGATTGCCTTTCATCATCCTGTCATGCCCCCTTTCGTACATTCGATGTATCTTATGTAGTTCATGTTCCTTATTCGAGTTGGTAAATTAAACATGAGGAACAATCATGCGCAAACTATGCAAGTGTATGAGTGTTTTCGAGCATATAAAATGCAGCAACTTTTTATCTTGGCGGACAAAGTTCGCAAGTACATAAAAAATTTCTTAGGGGCATGATCGTGAGTTGCCCCTGTTCATGCAAATGCGTTGCAAAACTTCATTGTCTGCTTCGAGACATGAGATTGTCAAAGGCTCCAAGAATTTCTCATTTCATTAATTTTTCATGGAGAAGGGATACTTCTTTGTTTGGACGAGTAGTGAACCCTGTAAAAATCAAAAGGGAAAGCATCAATGTATGTCCTCATGTTCTAAAAAGAATTGAAACGATACCACTTTACCCATGTACGTATTCCTCGCGAACTTTGAATTGAAAAGATCGATTCATCTGGATTGGATTGTATGTCCGGAATGTCATCTCTCCAGGTTCTATAACCTGTCGGGCTGAGCTTCGATCTCGAAGCAAAAAAGTTTTTATTAATCTTTGTACATTGATGCCAAATCCCGGATCGACCCCGGACGCCTCGGACCACTTGTCATTCCCCCAACCACTATCTTTGCGGTGTTGTTGGCGCCCACGGGTGGTTCGCTTTTGTTATATTGTTCTCAAAGCAGTTGGCAATCCCCTGTCGAGAATAAAATAAGCTTAACTTAGAGTTTGAAACGGCTGAGAATCAATTGGAACGATACGGAGTTACCCATCTTTGAGCCTCGCTTGGTCTTTTCCTTGCATTCTCCCAAATAAGGCTATTCGGAATCTCTCTTTATGGGCGTTCGGGCGTCGTCCACAAATTGATTTGCTACAAGCCTAGCTTAATAAAGAACTTACGCATTTGATAAGAGAGGAGAAAATTCGCCCTTTAATTCTAGACAACTAGAAAGTAAAAGTATCCCACGCAGGGAACTATACATGGAATTAAAGGAGTATTCATGTGAGATTGGTTCCACCTCTTTTGCTTGGCCATTTTAATGATCGGCTGATTTTGTCTTGGATCATACACCAACGATCGTTGTTTGAGGATCCATAGTCACTTGCTTCGGATCACAACTCGGAGGTCCTTTAGCTCCGAACCGGGCGACCAAGGCGGTGAGCTCATCATCAAAGTAACCTTTTGATTTTTCGGGCAATTGATACTCGAATTGGGCATTGTTACTTGCTAACACCGGCGACGGATTTTCCACTTTGTTTTTGCCGTGAACGGTCGACTCCTTGAGCTTGAGCCCCGCCGTCGCTCGGGAACTCGTAGGGATGATCAACCGGTCCCGCTAGAACCACCGCGGAAGGTCGGTATGGCCAGTATTCTTGATTCATCTCACATATTCATTTAGCATTGGCATACAATTTGAGCTTAATTTAACAGGGTCTGGACTAGGCATGCGGTGGAAAAATGCACCAAGAAGATTTAGGTTTGAAAGAAATATTTTCTCGGGACTGTATTGTAAATACTCGAACTTCGGGGATCGTATTGCAAATACTCGAACTTCGGGATCGTATTGCAAATACTTGAAACTTCGGGGGACCGCATTGCAAATACCAAAAGAAGATGGGGAAAGGAAGATGGTGAAAGGAAGATGAAGAAGAGAAGATGAAAATGGAAGATGAAGAAAGGAAGATGAAGATGAAGATGAAGAAGAGAAGATGAAAATGGAAGATGGGGAAATGAAGATGAAGAAAGGAAGATGAAGATGAAGAAAAGAAGATGAAAATGGAAGATGGAGAAATGAAGGTGAAGAAAAGAAGATGAAGATGAAGAAAGGAAGATGAAAATGGAAGGTGGGGAAATGAAGATGAAGAATGAAGGATGAAGAACTTTGCCTATAAAAGAAGAAGAGTTCTTGAAGAGATGGAGAGTTTTTTGGGGTGGAAGAGAATTGAGAGAGTTTTTGAGAGGAATTCTTTAGGGAGGAAAAAGAGAATTCTTGAGAAAAAATTTGGAGAGAGTTTTGAGAGGGCTTGAGTGTTTTGAAGCTCGGTGCTACCATTGCCAATTTTGCACCCATCAACACAAGCCACAAGTTCATCACCATCGTTCAAGCTCGCCAAAAAAAAAGAAAGCTAAGTGATTTCCTAACTTCCTTTAATTTCGAATACAAATTAGCTCGGATTTTCTACACTTTTTTTTCTCTCTACGTTTTTATGTTAAATAACATTTGCATATCAACGATGAGACATCAATGGTACGAGAATAGGAGGAGAGCAAAAGGGAAAAATATCAACGCCCGGATTGCGGTCTCATGAAATTCTAGCGAGTTGAGAAAGAAGCGTGAAGGAGAGATAGGACCAAGAGATTTCTCGGTCTAACGGGTCACCAAATCGGTCCAATGGTTAAGACAAGCCCGAAGCACAAATTTGGTGCACGAGTTCAAATTGGGGAGTAACCTTGAACCTATTTCATCCTAATTTCATGTAATTTTTTTATTTCAAAAAATGTCATGGGAAGAAAAATCCAAAAAAATTGATTCTTTGATCTTCAAGTAGAATTCATCAAATTTGTCAAATCCATTATTTGTTTCATGAATTTTAAGGTACCGAAAGGGCATTAGTTGTAATTAATGTAACCAAGTCCCCGGACTTTTAATCTCCGGGTTCATGAAATAAGATAGTTTTCTCCCGCTATTTTATTTAGGTTTCTAATCGACCTACCGAAAATGATTAGTGGCGACTCCAAATTCAAATCACATTGCATGTTAATCATTCGAACCTTAAGTTGCGATTTGGTATGGGCTTGGGAGAGTCCGAGTTAGGTTAGTTAATTAATTAACCTGATAATCCATTAGCCCGAAAAAGATGACTTTGTTTATTTTATTTTATTTTTAGGTCGCGACAGACTTGGCGACTCCACTGGGGACCCAAAGAGGACTTAAGCCGGATAAGTTCATGAAAAGAAAAATCACTTGGTTTGGCAATTTTTGTTGAATTTTAATCCCCGAGTGTTAAATGGTTTTGCGGGAAGGGAGTTATAAGGGGAGGAGTCGTGGCTAACCTCTGTTTTGCGTGCTTGGTGATGAGAATTTTAATTTTTGAACTATCGGAGTGCTAATTGCCTTTAAAATGTCGTGCATGCCCTTAATATAATTGCACTACACCACCTTGACTTGTGACCGAACTTGGGTCACCCGATAGTTTTAGGATGGTATTTATGTGGTTCTTTAACCTTGGCGATAAGGCTTCGCTAAAGGTTATCCCACTTGGATCCCGAATTTTTCAAAAAAATGGCTCAAGGGTTGTTCTCATGCACGTGAGGCTATGATGCATGAGAGTTGCCCTTGTCGACGTAACCAAGCCGAGATGATTGGACCCGACTAGTCATGACTATGTATGCGAGGCGGCAACTAGTCATGATGAACGTGCGCGAGGCTGCGACATGTCGTTCGTCCTTCATTTCATTTTGCTAAAAGAACTAAAATTTGAATCCACGATTCATGCGCATGTCTTTGTGATTGACATTTTCTTCCTATGAGCGGTAATTTCCTGTCTCTTACGCCATGTTATCTCATTTTTATTTTGGGCTGGTCCATGGTTTAGGTTGATTGTTTATGAATCTCATTGTCTTGTTTCCAATTTTACACTTTGCTTCCGTAGTTTTTACAATTTCATCAGTTGTCCTCAATTCTGATTTGGCTCGTTCCTGTTGTACGATTTTTACTAAATTCTACGATCGAGCTTTGAGTAAGTGTCAAACATGAAAGTTGTAGACCTATGTTTCAACTAATATTCTACAAAATTTCAGAATTAAATTCATAATTTCAGATGGCCTTTCGTTTTTTCAACTACCTACGGTTATAACAGTTTTCTGAATGCGAATTTTCGGAAAGACACATTAAACTGATTTGATCCGCTCATTTCTAGTCCGATTGGCCAACATAAAAGTTGTTCATCATCTTCTCAACTATAAGCTCGTAACATTTGGACGTATTTTGACCAACGTGCGAATTAATACGGATTTTTTCGTAAAAATCGACGAAACTGAAAATTGCCCGATGCGATCTTTTGGTCATGTCTAGTTCGTTCATTGAGTCTAGAAGGAAGTCATGGACCGGCTCTCTATCCTCGCTCGTTGTACTTACTCTTGACTTGTCGCTTTCAGGAAATTTATCACGGATCCTCTGCATATTACTCGATTGGTGGCGAAGAGAATGGCCGACATTAACGCCGCTGTCCATGAGACTTTGAATGAACAGCTCGGTGCCCTAACCGAGCGATTTGAAGGGATGATGTCTCACAAGATGATGGATAACTTCATAGCCAAGCTTCGATCGTCCAGCTCAAGCCCTCCGCTAGTTGTGCTAGCTCTAATTCCCTCGGCAGCAATTCCAAAGAAGGCCCCGGAAGGTGTTCTCTATCGGGCCACACCACTGGAAGATATTATTATAACGTGGCACGGGTTCGAGCATACCACCCTCGATTCCAGCTCCCCAAACCAACCCGATGACGATAACCAACGACCAACAAGTTTGTCATCATGGGGGATATACGAGGAGGGAAACCTAATGGATTCGAAGTATACGACCTAGATGAGTTCAGTCCGGATTATGAGGAAGTTCGTCAAGATTTCGAACGACATGAGGAGGTCAAGCCCTTGACCGGTGAACAAATTATCTCGGTCAGCCTAGGCAATGCGAAAAACCCTAAAGAAGTTAAGATCGGGGCAAGCCTTTCCTCGAAATGTCCGAGCGCCCGATCGACTCTTGAAGGATTACCAAGACGTTTTCGCCCGGTCCTATGCAGATATGCCCGGTCTTGACCGTTCCATTGTCGAGCATTGTTTGCCGATCGATCCTTCGGCTAAGCCGGTCATGCAAAAGTCAAGGAGGGCCGGACCAGAATTAGTGCGAGAAGATCAAAGAGGAGGTCATGAAGCTTCTCGATGTAGGATTCATTGAGACTACTGAGAATATTCCGATTGGGTCGCTAACATAGTCCCCGTCATGAAGAAAGACGGCCGCATTCGGGTTTGTGTCGATTATCGAGACTTGAACAAGGCCGATCCTAAAGATGATTTTCCCCTCCCGCATATCGACGTACTTGTTGACGATGCATCGTAGGGTTTGAATTGTTTTCATTCATGGATGGTTTCTCCGGATACAATCGGATCCGATGAATGTCAATGACAAGTTGAAAACCACTTTCACCACACCATGGGGAATGTTCCATTACCGGGTAATGCCGTTCGGTCTCGAAACGCTGGAGCCACTTACCAACGAGCCATGGTTGCCCTTTTCCATGACATGATGCATAATGAGATTGAGATTTACGTCGATGACATGATAGCAAAAACAAGGCATGGAGAAGATCACGTCGAAACGCTGAAGAAATTGTTCGATAGACTCCGAAAGTACAAGTTACGCCTCAACCCCGCCAAGTGTGTCTTTGGGACCAGCTCGGGCAAGCTACTCGATTTTGTGATAAGCAGTAAGGGCATTGAAGTCGACCCTTCGAAAGTTAAGGCTATTCGTGAACTTAGGCCGCCGACGACGGTTAAAGAAGTTTGAAGCTTGATGGGTAGGCTAAACTATATTGCTCGATTCATCTCTCGGTTATCGAAACCGCTAAGCCATTCCTCAAGCTATTAAAGAAGAATGCGCTAGTCCAATGGCATAGCGAATATGAAGAAGCTTTTGGAAAATCGAAGCAAAGATCTCATGAATCCACCCGTGCTTGTTCCTCCAACACCGGAGCAACCTTTAATCCTCTACCTCACAATCCTTAGTGAATCCTTGGGTGCCATGCTAGCCCAAGAGAAGCAGGACGATGGAAAAGAACGAGCCATTTATTATCCGAGCAAGAAATTCCACGCTTCGGAAATGAAGTACTCCGAAGTAGAGAAAACATGTGCGGCGTTAGTCCGGGTACTGCATGTGCTTCGCAATATACCTTGCATTACCAAGTACTTCGGTGACAGAATGCAATCCCATCAAATACTTGCTTAATCAACCCGCCTTGATTGGTAGACTTGCTAAATGGCAAATCCTCATCTCCGAGTTTGACGTTCAATATTTATCCCAAAAGTCAATCAAGGGACGAGTTATAGCCAGATGTTCTAGCTGAAAATCCGGGGCAAGATGATGATGCCTATCATTCGAGGATCGAATCATGTCGGTAGAGGATTACATCCGGACTATGTATTTTGACGGAGCTGTCAATTTATCGGGATCGTGCACGGGCGCGGTTACGATATCTCCAGGTGGTCAGCATTATCCTGTGGCAGCAAAATTGGTATTCCCTTGCACAAATAACATAGTAGAATATGAGGCATGCATCCTTGGTCGCAGGCTGCGATTGAAATGGGGATAGCCCGACTCAAGGTGTTCGGAGATTCCGCTTTGATTATCCTTCGATTTGTTGGAAAGTGGAAGATGAGAGATGCTAAATTGCTACCCTACCATGAGTATCTGGATGAATTGGTGGAGGAATTTGAAGATATCTCATTTGAGTATCTATCCAGGACTCATATTCGATTCGGCGATGCATTGGCTACCTTGTCTTCAATGTTACAAGTCGCCAATGGACTTGAGGTTGACCCACTGAAGATCGAGGTACTAAAAAAGCCGGCATATTGTATGACCGTGATCAATGAACCCGATGGTAAGCCATGGTACCATGACATCAAAACTTATATTCGAAGCGGGAGTTCCCTGAAAAAGTACCGTATTTGACCAAAAGTACATAAGGAAGATGGCCTCGAAGTTCTTCTTGAATGGAGAGAATTTGTACAAGCGGTCATTCGATTTCGTCCTACTAAGATGCGTTGACTCAATCGAAGCGAGTTCGTCGATGATGAAAGTACATGAAGGGATCTGTGGTCCACACATGAACGGCCACTTGTTAGCTAAGAAGATTATGAGGTTGGGTTATTATTGGCTCACGCTCGAAAGAGATTGTATTCAGCATGTCCGGAGGTGTCACAAATGTCAAATTCATGGTGACAAGATTAATGTCCCTCCAAATGAGTTGCATCGGTTATCCGAACCATGGCCGTTTTCTATGTGGGTCATTGATGTTATCGGTCCTATCAACCCTAAAGCATCCAATGGGCATCGATTCATCTTGGTGGCGTCGATTATTTCTCCAAATGGATCGAAGCCGCATCCTATTTAGCGGTCACGGCACGAAATATCGCGAAGTTTATCCTCTGCGGGATATCATTGCTCGATACGGTTCACCTGAAGCCATAATCACCGACAATGGCTCGGACTTAAACAACAAACTAATGGACGAATTGTTCAAGGAATTCAAGATCAAGCATCTCGAACTCTTCCCCATATCGTCCTCAAATGAATGGAGCAAGAGAAGCCGCCAATAAGAACATTAAATTTTTTTAGCGAAGACGGCTGAAAATTATCGCGATTAGCATGAGAGATTGCCATTTGCACTTATGGCCTACCGGACCTCGATCCGGACATCTACTGGGGCAACCCCGTATTCTCTTGTATATGGAATGGAGTTTGTTCTACCAGTTGAAGTGGAAATTCCTTCCTTACGTATACCGTCTCAAGCTAAGCTAACGGAAGCTGAATGGATCCAAGAGAGAACAAGCCAATTGAATCGATCGACGAAAAAAGACTTAAGGCTGTATGTCATGGCCGGTGTTATCCAGAGAGTTGCTAAATCATTCAACAAAAAAGTTCGGCCTCGATATTTTCGGATCAATGACCTGGTCTTGAGAAAATTATTGCCAATAGTCCCACTCCCGGAAGGGAAATTCGCTCCAAACTATGGTGGTCCGTATATAGTAAAGAAGGTGCTCCTTGGTGGTGCTTTGATTCCGGCCGAGATGGATGGTCGTGTCTTTACCAATCCAGTCAATTCGACGCATTGTAAAGAAATATTATACTTGATTCACTCGATGTTTTCATAATCGAGTTATAATATTAATACTGATTCACGAGTTGTTCACATTTGAGCATTCGTTTGTCTCCTCACTACTAATCTTTGTTGAGAGATTATTTCGAATGGGGGAGCCTCTCTGGCCCAATTGGATTGACCATCGGGAGCGTGAGATTTACATATTCGCAGAGTAAAAGGGGTTATCTTGCGAAAAAATGTGACGACCAAGATGAAATGAGTAAAAACTTGCATTCATTTCATTCATCGGAAAGCTTTACAAATAGATCAACGGGGTGGGAACGTAAAGCTAAACCGACCCCTAATGAGCATCACAAAGGAGTTTAACCGACTCTCCATACGGTTGATGCTCCGCCTACACCGATCGCTCCGAGAATCAAGATCCGCCACTTTAAAGAGGAGGAGCTCACATTTCTCTTTGAGGTTGGCTACCTTATCCTCGTGATGCTCAAGAACAGATTCCGGATCATGGATCGGCATTCTCCCGCGGGCTATATCCAGGGTCGGATCGTCCAGCCTTTCTTCCATCCATGTGCATTGAAATTTTAAAACAATATTGAGCGGATCGCGCTCAAAGATGGTCCGGGACATAGCCAAACATCCCACCAAGTTTCCCCTCTCACGAATCAGCAGAGAGACTTGTTCGTTATCAGTAGTCAAGGGCCTTCTTATAGTTGTCGGCTACAAGACCGGCCAACACCAAGCTGTCCGACCGATCCCCGATAGCGTGCCTTCACAAGGTGGGCCAAAGTAACATTTTGATGAGCAACATGGTAAGCCTCCGGGAAGTTAGTGAAGAGGGTGGGGAAGATCCTGTATTCCTCCTCTAACTTGGTACCTTCAATAGAAGCGGTGTCCATATCCCTAAACATAAGACGAATCTCGGTTTCGGCCTCCGGATGGTTGGCTATATAAGAGTAGCCCTGGCTTAGGAGATTATAAAGTTTCTCCCATTTGGCCAAAACTTCAGCCGAGAAGGCATGTGGAGGAAGGAAGCCATTGTTGTTGAAGGGGTTAAAAAGAGTGGATGCAAAAGAGTGCTTAGAAGGTTGGAGATGAAGATATGAAAGTGATAATTGTCTCGGTGTTAAATCCCAATTTAAAGGGCGGGGAAAAGCTCTAGCAATAATTGTTGTGGAGGCCGAGTTAATTATCTAGGCAAAACTACTGAGACGTTTGTCAAGTGAATCACGGATCTACCATCTCGAGCCTCACAAATCCGAAAAAGTTACGAAAAGATTTGAGGACCCCACCATATCAAAACCGAGTGGGAGACAAGCATACTTTCCGAAAGAAGAAACAGCAATTCTTGTGGAGCTACGTTAGTTACTCGGGTGAAATTACGGGCGTTTCGTCCCGTGAATCACGGATCTACCATCTCAAGCCTCACAAATCCGAAAAAGTTACGAAAAGATTTGAGGACCCCACTATATTAACCGAGTGGGAGGCAGGCATATTTTCTGAGAGAAGAAACATCAATTCTTGCGAGCCACGTTAGTTACTCGGGTGAAACTACATGTGTTTCATTCATTGGATCCTGGATCTATCGTCAATCCGTGATCTCGAGCCCCACAAATCCGAAAAGCTACGAAAGGAGCTAGAGTCCCACCGATTGAAAACCGAGTGGGAGACAAGCATGGTTATCAAGAAAAGAAAATCGGTGCGAGTGGATTCGGGGTCCCATCACGTTGAAAAAATAAGACAAAGCGGGAAACACGAAATTTTGGGAAAAACGTCGGCTTAGTGATTTTCATCCGCGTTAAAAGGGAGGCTTTGGAACATACCCGATTACTCGAAAGAATTTGGAGAGAGTAAGCATACAGCGAAGAGTAGAGTGAACAAAAAGGCAGTAAGAAGTATTTCAATCCGACATGTCTCAGAGAGCTATCGCACTTCTTGGAGGCAACCAACCTAGACATCCCTGAAAGCGAACTGCTGGATTTCGAGACCGGATCCAACGCCGAAGCCGTAAAATCCAACTCCCTTGGCGGTGAAATCCAAGATCTCGACAACAACAACAATGACAGCGGCATGCAGTCAACCCCTTAAAAGAAAACATCAAATCGAGTGCTTGAAGTCGCTTTTAAGGAGTGCTCTTACGTGAATAAGAGACGCAAAAATGAATTGAGCCGGATGATAGGAATGGAGCCCTTGAAGGTCAAGTTTTGGTTTCAAAACAAGCGGTCCCGATTGAAGGTTAAAAATGAAAGTCATGAACTTGTGTTTCGAGGGAAGAAAATGAAAAGCTTCGAACGAGAGAACAAGAGGTATAGGGATGCTATTAACACCGTTGTTTGCCATGTCCGTAGCGGCCCCATCTCCTTTGGTGGCGTGTTCCTTGATGAGCCACATCCGAGCATTGAAAATGCTCATTCACGATTCATCCCCCGAGCAAGTTCTCGTACAATCCGATTTCGTTGGAGATACATCCCGAGAAAGTCGGTCTTGCGAGCGAAGCGTAACCGATGCCCTTCGAGGGAAGAGACATGCATCACTACAATTGGAGTTTCCTTGATGTCACGACCAGCCCAATTCAACGATGATGGAACTCCGAATGTGTAGCCTACATGAAGTTTTAGTTTTTTATTATGGGCTCTCAAAACATCGCTTCTTTGAGCATTACTAGCCAGCCCTTACGAATCCTCAAGAGAAGTAGTGACATGTATGAATGAATGTACTATTTGTTACAAAATCCCCATGTGAGACATTCTTCTTTTAATCCGGGGGCAAAGAACAATACTATCCACGAACATCATCATGTTTAAATGCGTGAATTCCTCGCGTATTTGACTAAGCATTGAAAATCTTCACGTAAGTAAATGCGAAAAGATTTGAGGAGGGAAATAATCGCCTCGTTAGTGGAGAAAGCGAAAAGATTTGAGGAGGGCAAATAACTGCCTCGTTCGTAGGAGAAAGCGAAAAGATTTGAGGAGGGCAAATAATCGCCTCGTTCGTAGGAGGAAGCGAAAAGATTTGAGGAAGGAAATAATTGCCTCATTCGTAGGAGGAAGCGAAAAGATTTGAAGAGGGAAATAACTCGCCTCTTTCGTAGAGAAAGTGAAAAGATTTGAGGGCTCCTCCATATCAGAAAAGTAAAAAAAGAACGACGGATTGAGCGGGAGGTAAGAGTTATTACGAAATGGATTCAATGCACTAGGATTGAAAAGGAGAGAAAAGGCTGTGCTGCGAGACTAACAGATCAGAAAAAGTTTATAAAGAACTTGAAGTCTCCATGCACCTCCGGAACTCGTCACGAAAGGCCATCGTCGCTTTTGTCTTTGCAAGTCCAAAGAACATTTAAAGCTCGGTCTCGGTCGAAACACCCATTTTTCGGTCTACATATGGAAGGTTTTGAAAGGAAAATAAGTATGCGTTCACTCCAGGGCGGAAGTATGGGAAGTTTCATATCCCGAGGATCTGCGAGTCATGGCCATTGATGGTAACCCCGTTTCCCTCTCGATCCTCGTTGCCATGCCGAGAAAGTGCATGTATAGAATTTCAGCTTATGTGAAAGCAACGGAAGCCTTAGAGGAGGCGAGACAGTACAAATATGATTTTGACATCGTCGTCACAGCCATGGTAGGGATCGATATGGGACGGTCTCGGTCTCTTAAAGATCATTGATTCTCGAGTTGAATATACCGGTCATCGTCACATCAGCAAGTGATGATCGGCGAGTTCATAACGAGGGCCATATTGCATGGTGCTCGGGGCATCCCTAAAGAAGCCGGTCGTGTTCGAGTGCTCCAAAACATTTGGCAGCATGCTTGTAAGGAAGCAATTACTCGAACACAAGAACTATGGCCAAGCCGCCTACGACGATTTTGTCGGAAAGAAGAGGCCCCTTTGGTCCGCCGAGCTTCATTCTATATTCATCGAGGCGGTTCGACAACCTAGGAATCAATTCAAGCACGACCAATGGCTGTACTCAAAATGATGAATATAGACGGGCTCACTCTACGAAGTGTCACAAATCACCTTCACGGATTTAGAGATAAGCCGAAGAAGACGACGATGTAGCTTGGAACCAAGGCGATTGGAGCAAAGTTAATTGGAAGATTAATCCCGGGGAAAACCTACGGAGCAAAAAAGTACCCGATCACTTCCCAATCAAGAATACCGGCCATACCGACCTTCCGCTGGTGGTTCTAGCAGCGGACCGGTTGATCATTCCTACGAGTTCCCGAGCGACAGCGGAGGCTCAAGCTCAAGGAGTCGGACCGCTCACGGCAAAAATAAAGTGGAAAATCATGTCGCCGTATTAGCAAGTAACAATGCCCAATTCGAGTATCAATTGCCCGAAAAATCAAAAGGTTACTTTGATGATGAGCTCACCGCCTTGGTCGCCCGGTTCGGAGCCGAAAGACCTCCCGAGTTGTGATCCGAAGCAAGTGATTATGGATCCTCAAACAACGATCGTTGGTGTATGATCCAAGATAAAATCAGCCAATCATTGGAATAGCCGAAAAAGAGGTGGAACCAATCTCGCATGAATACTCCTTTAATTCCATGTATAGTTCCCCTGCGTGGGATACTTTTACTTTCTAGTTGTCTAGAATTTGCCTAGAGTTAAAGGGCGAATTTTCTCCTCTCTTATCAAATGCGTAAGTTCCTTATTAAGCTAGACTGTAGCAAATTAATTTGTGGACGACGCTCCTAAACGCCCGTAAAGAGAGATTCCGAATAGCCTTACTTGGGAGAATGCAAGTAAAAGACCAAACAGGGCTCAAAGATGGGTAACTCCGTATCGTCCCAATTGATTCTCGGTCGTTTCAAACTCTAAGTTAAGCTTATTTTATTCTCGATGGGATTGTCAACTGCTTTGAGAACAATATAACAAAGCGAACTACCCGTGGACGCCAACAACACCGCAGCATAGTGGTTGGGGGAATGACAGGTGGTCCGAGGCATCCCGGGGTTGATCTTGGGATTTAGCATCAATGTACAAAGATTAATAAAAACATTTTTTGCTTCGCAGATCGAAGTCTCAGCCTGTGACGGTTATAGAACCTAGAGAGATGACATTAGGACATACAATCCGATCCCGGATGAATCGATCTTTTCAATTCAAAGTTCGCGAGGAATACGTATATGGGTAAAGTGGTATCGTTTCAATTCTTTTAGAACATGAGGACATACATTGATGCTTTCCCTTTTGATTTTTACAGGGGTCACCTTTGTCCAAATAGAGAAGTATCCCCTCTCCCGAAAAATTAATGAAATAAGAAATTCCTGGAGTCTTTGACAATCTCATGTCTCGAAGCGGACAATGAAGTTTTGCAACGCATTTGCATGAACAGGGGGCAACTTTGTTCGCATTTGCGAACTTTGTCCGCCAAGCTAAAAAGTTGCTGCATTTTATATGCTCGAAAACACTCATACTGTTTGCATGGTTTGCACATGATTGTTCCTCATGTTTGATTTACCAACCCCGAATAAGGGACATGAACTACATAAGATACATCGAATGTACTGAAGGGGGCATGACAGGATGATGAAAGGCAATCCTTTCCCAAACACGTCCAATTTTTTCAGGTGAGATGAACGGTGGCAAAATTCCGCATTCCCGAGGTAAAGAGTTTTCTCGCGAAAGGTACGATAACCGAAGTGATGGAGGCATTCATTTCTCTACCCTAAACACTGCAAGTTATCCATTGATCAACCCATTTGAGAGGAGATTTCACTTCCACAACCCTGTCAAGAACCACCCCACATTGGGGCAAGGCAGAGGTAATTCCATCAGCATCACGAGACAAATGGTTAGAAATCTTCTTGCTTGGACTAACATCAATCTTCGGGTGGTTCTTTGCATTGTACTTGCGCTTTAATTCAAGTGCCTTAGGGTGACGAAGAGCATTTCTTTTTCTATCCCACACATCTATATCCATTTGCACAATCCATTTGAGCCTGCAAATTCGTTTCTAAAAGCCCTTATTGGTGATCATTGTTGTCCCAAAGCAAATATGGCCTATCTTTGAGTAGAAGGACCGAAAAGTTGGATCAATAGAAAATCTCCCAATGAACTCATCAAGATGCAATAGTAAAAGAGAGTTGGGAGTAAAAAAAAAAAGGGAGAAGAAAGAGGAAAAGCTGATTCCATAAAAAACTCCTGGGCATTTAAAAAAGCAAAGTGCCTACCAAAAGCAAGGCCAATACCCTTTCAATTCATTGTTCATTTGTAGAATATTTCGAACTTGAATGCACAATTTTCCGTATATCCTAAAAGGGTTGAGAGAAAAATCTCCATGAAGTGTCAAATTGCAAATGCTATCTTGGTTCATACCATCCTCGAGCAATGATGGTATCCTAGAAGGCCACGATCGGTGACAAGATTGTAATGATCACCAACATCAAGCCCCTTCTCAAATATTTTCCGAGCCAAAACGAACCCTTTCGTTTCTCGGTCCCCAAATCATTACCTCCATTACAACCCTTTTAAAAGCCTTTTCGACTAGGGCACTTGAATTAATGTGGAGTTCAATGATTTTAAGCATCACTCGAAGAAGTTCGAGCAAGATTACTTCTCTCTCATTTTTTGCGAGTTCTTGACTTTTAAACCCGGAGAGATGACGAAGGAATTCATTTGCAGACCTTGACTCAACTAGAGTCCCCTTTGTAAACCTTTGACCTAGCCCTCATTACGGTCCCTAATCAAGACCTCCCGGATCGGCTCGGTCGTATCAATTGCGAGATTACTCGGATCCTTATCGAATGCGATGATGGAAAGATTGAGTGATTTCTTTTGAATCCCGCAGACAGGGATAAATAACTTTTCTTGAGAGTGAGAGAAAACCCTTTCGGATTGAAGTCCCCCATTCTGAGTCACATTCGAGGTATTCATAATGTGAGAACATCCCTGGACAGGGTTGGTAATGCAAACTTGATAGAATGGTTATGCATAAACCATGGTATGAGTGATTGCATTATATACATCATTGCAAGCTCGGTAGGATAGTTTTGCATGAACTCATTGTTGAATATGTTTGCGCATGTTACCTCTACCATTCTATGATGGGTAATACATTCCCGATGTTCGATGTCCCTCCCAAGGTCTCGAAATTCATCCAAGGATTATTGAATGAGTAAGTTCTCCGGGCAAATGCCTACCATGTATGATACGAGCGATTTGTTTCGTTCTTTGATTAATCGTTCGGAGAACCCGGGTAAGTTTTCTGAACCCATTTTCAAATTAACAACTCCTCCGATGATAGTTGTTACGATTCAATTCAGGCAATATGCCTCTCTGTCGAGTCGTGTAGACATATGCTTTGGCGATCTTGACATCTTATCAAATCATAACGACGTAGCTCTTAAGATTTTGGTTCCCTTTTCTCGGATCACGAAGACATATGCCTTGGTGATCTTGACCTTTAGTCGGCTCATAATGACATAGCTCTTATGATTCTCGGTTCCTTTATCAAATCACGAAGACATAAGCGCCCGTGATTTTGATCCAAACCAAATCATAACGACGTAACTCTTAAGATTTTGGTTCCCCTTTCTCGGATCACGAAGACATATGCACTGGTGATCTTGACCTTTAGTCGGCTCATAATGACATAGCTCTTATGATTCTCGGCTCCTTTATCAAATCACGAAGATATAAGCACCCGTGATTTTGATCCAAACCAAATCATAACGACGTAGCTCTTAAGATTTTGGTTCCCCTTTGTCGATCACGAAGACATATGCACTTTGGTGATCTTGACCTTTAATCGGCTCATAATGACATAGCTCTTATGATTCTCGGCTCCTTTATCAAATCACGAAGACATAAGCACCCGTGATTTTGATCCAAACCAAATCATAACGACGTAGCTCTTAAGATTTTGGTTCCCCTTTGTCGAATCGTGAAGACATATGCACTGGCGATTTCGACATTTAATCAACTCACAACGACGTAGCTCTTGTGAACTTGATTCTACTTCTTTCGACTCACAACGACGTAGCTCTTGTGATGCGGGAAGGATACACATATCTTGCGTTGTCTCGCATTAGGAAAAAGTCTGCGATAACGAGATAGGCCAAATACCTTAAGGTCCTCGTGTTTGCAAGAAACTTGGAAATTAAGGGAATCACCAACTTATGAGGTATTTGGTAAAGCAGGTATTTTCGTATGCGATCCATATGCAGTCTCTCTAACATGGAAAAGAGAAATTATGACACATGTTATTTACGAGTCTTGCATACCATGCGTCACTTCATTAGATAAAAAATGGGACTAAAACTCCCGCAAAAAAGTTCATCCATCATTTGCACTATCAAAATTTAGGGTTCAATTTTGTCTTTGAGCGGAACCTCTACGAGCCTCCACTCAAAGAGGGGCAGTTGTTGACGCCTAAATTTTGACTAATATATATTTTGCATAAAAATTAGAACTAATTTTAGTTTTAAACAAAAATCATCTCACATATTCATTTAGCATTGGCATACAATTTGAGCTTAATTTAACAGAGGGTCCGGACTAGGCATGCGGTGGAAAAATGCACCAAGAAGATTTAGGCTTGAAAGAAATATTTTCTCGGGGATCTGTATTGTAAATACTCGAACTTGAGGGCTCGTATTGCAAATACTCGGAACTCGGGGGTATGTGCAAATACTCAGAACTTCGGGGGGTATTGCAAATACTTGAAACTTCGGGAAGCTGCATTGCAAATACCAAAAGAAGATGGGGAAAGGAAGATGGTGAAAGGAAGATGAAGAGAGAAGATGAAAATGGAAGATGAAGAAAGGAAGATGAAGATGAAGATGAAGAAGAGAAGATGAAAATGGAAGATGGGGAAATGAAGATGAAGAAAGGAAGATGAAGATGAAGAAGAGAAGATGAAAATGGAAGATGGAGAAATGAAGGTGAAGAAAAGAAGATGAAGATGAAGAAAGGAAGATGAAAATGGAAGGTGGGGAAATGAAGATGAAGAATGAAGGATGAAGAACTTTGCCTATAAAAGAAGAAGAGTTCTTGAAGAGATGGAGAGTTTTTTGGGGTGGAAGAGAATTGAGAGAGTTTTTGAGAGGAATTCTTTAGGGAGGAAAAAGAGAATTCTTGAGAAAAAATTTGGAGAGAGTTTTGAGAGGGCTTGAGTGTTTTGAAGCTCGGTGCTACCATTGCCAATTTTGCACCCATCAACACAAGCCACAAGTTCATCACCATCGTTCAAGTTTCGCCAAAGAAAAGAAAGCTAAGTGATTTCCTAACTTCCTTTAATTTCGAATACAAATTAGCTCAGATTTTCTACACTTTTTTTTCTCTCTACGTTTTTATGTTAAATAACATTTGCATATCAACGATGAGACATCAATGGTACGAGAATAGGAGGAGAGCAAAAGGGAAAAATATCAACGCCCCAGATTGCAGTCTCATGAAATTCTAGCGAGTTGAGAAAGAAGCGTGAAGGGAGATAGGACCAAGAGATTTCTCGGTCTAACGGGTCACCAAATCGGTCCAATGGTTAAGACAAGTCCGAAGCACAAATTTGGTGCACGAGTTCAAATTGGGGAGTAACCTTGAACCTATTTCATCCTAATTTCATGTAATTTTTTTATTTCAAAAAATGTCATGGGAAGAAAAATCCAAAAAAATTGATTCTTTGATCTTCAAGTAGAATTCATCAAATTTGTCAAATCCATTATTTGTTTCATGAATTTTAAGATGTACGAAAGGGCATTAGTTGTAATTAATGTAACCAAGTCCCGGACTTTTAATCTTCGGTTCGAGAAATAAGATAGTTTTCTCCCGCTATTTTATTTAGGTTTCTAATCGACCTACCGAAAATGATTAGTGGCGACTCCAAATTCAAATCACATTGCATGTTAATCATTCGAACCTTAAGTTGCGATTTGGTATGGGCTTGGGAGAGTCCGAGTTAGGTTAGTTAATTAATTAACTCGATAATCCATTAGCCCGAAAAAGATGACTTTGTTTATTTTTTTTTTAGGTCGCGACACACACCAACCACCAAATTAAGCCACAACGACAAGCTAGAACCTGCAGAGAAACTCATAAAACCACGATCACAGGTAGTCACTACAGGGAATCTTATGATGCAATGCAACCGCATCCCACATAAGCCACACGCAAATAGTCTCATCGCTATTGTCAAGTGGGACAAACCCATCTCGCCACGGGACCAACCCATCTCAATTAGGATTTGTGGATTATATAACAAGCTCAATTAGCATTTTTGGACCCAGCGCGCTACAAATTCATCATGGCTATACAATGGCTGGAAGAAGGTGATTCATCCTACTTGCCTAATGTGGTCCTGGGCTATTTGGGACGACACTTACGAGAAAGCCGAAGCTTTAAAATGCGTTATGAGATATGATTCTCGAATTAATTTGGATTTATGCCAAGAAATAAAGTCGTTTCATGGTGGTTTAGTGTTAGCTAAAATTCTATCTGTTTTTCGAGTTTCGAGTTCTATGATGCTATAGAGATATAGATTCGCTTGTTGTATGGGTATTGGTTTTAAGCAAACTCCAAATAAGAATAACTTTTTAAGGTGGGTAGAAATTAATATTGTGATTTTCGAAATAGGATAATTAATTTGGATGAGTAGCTATGGTGTATCAATAGTAGTTTATGTTTGTGAAATTAGATTGGGATGTTATTCTTTTTGCTTTTACAGATTAATTGGTGGATCCGCAATAGATGAGCATATAAGTTTTTGGAAGTTATTGGTTCTTATTTCTATGGTTAGATTTCCTATCTTCGATTACGTGCATGTAGAACCACGTTGTCCAAAGAGATTGAACCGATTTTCTTATGGGTTTTGCTAGCATAAGGCCATTGTTAGAGTAAGAACATATTGCCATTGTTAGAGTAAGAACATATTGTGATCCACAAATTCTTAGAAGAGTAAACCTCACATCAACTTATTATTATTTATTATATTTATTTTTTGTGGTCCATAACAACCCCGTTAATCTCACATTGGATTAAATACACTCATCTAATTATTTATCTTTTTTTTTATTGTGAGGGCTGGTCTTTATCTTCTAGAGAGAGAGATATATATATCACATGGTGGCAATGGTACATTTGATTTTCGATTTGTAGATTCCTTGCCTGCTCGTTCAAACATGAATGTAAGTGGTTTTTCCTCCCTTATTTTATAAGATTCGCATGATCATGCATTTGTCAAAAACAAAAACTAGGCTGGAGATGTAAGTTAAGTTTAGGCCCTGTTTGGTTCAAAGATTTGGCCAAAGGACTTTGAGAAAATGCAAATACCTTTAAGCTAAAGGCCTTTTTCAAAATGCAAGTAGTGTTTGGTAAAGTGTATTTTAAAAATACATTTGAAAAGTAACTTTGACGTAAATGTTGTTTGGTGAAAAATGAACTCCGTAAAAAAAAATTTCTTTTTGAAAAAAAGGCTGCGGCGGCGGCGTGAGGCCGGTGATCGGCGACCGGCGGCGGTGATCGGCAACCGGCGGCGACCGACGACGCCGATGGCGGCGGCGACCGACCGATGGCGGCGGCGACCGGCGGCGGGCGGCGGCCGGCGGCGAGGGGCGGCCAACGACCGGCGGCAGGGCGGCCACCGACCAGGCGGCTGCAGCCGGCGGCGGGAGGCGGCCGGCCACCAGGGCGGCGGCGCGGGCGGTGCGGCGACCAGCGGCCGGCGGCCGGCGGTGACCGGCGGCGGGGGCGGAAGCGAATGTGACAAAATTTAAAAAAAAAAAAAATTTAGTTGCATTTCGCAATAAAGTCCTTAGCCCAAAGTCTCTAGAGGTAATTTTGTAAAGGACTTTGAGAGTATTTCAGATGCAAGTGCATCTTGCCAAAGTGAGCCAAAAATGAACCAAAACAGCATTTGCATTTGGCCAAGGGACTTTAGAGCCTCAATGCTCATCTCCAATCTTGAACCAAACAGGGCCTTAATTGTTTGTGTGCCTAATTAGGTTTTGATTGGTAGGGACTATTTTGCTTAGGAATACGTATTGAAACTTTATATCGTGACTCCGATCCATCAATTTGAATTGGCTCTCAGAAATAGTACCAGGGTGTGCGTATGTACATTTCGGCTTTGGCGGTGGGCTTTGAGAGACATTTAAAACGTATATAATAACTATTTGAATATTGTTCGCAATGAAACTATTTTTCGGCTTTGGCGGCAGACTTTATGGAATGCTGGCTTAGGACTTTCAGCCGCCACCAAACCAGCTAACTAAAATCTTTGTCGGCTGCCCTTTAGCGGAAGATCTCGCATGCGCGCACACATATATATATATATATATTGTCGCAAATAATTTATCTGAAAAGAGAAGTAATACCAAATAAATAAATAAAAAGCAAGCTTGAAAGACAAGGTGAGTGGTAATATCTTCGGTATGAAACCATTTCGAGAAAAGTAATAGATCAAGAATGGGATTGCGTGGATCAAACCCTAATTCTCCAAATTTGTTTTATTTCCGTCGTCAAACAAGGGGAAAAAAACAGCTTTATCAGAACTTTTCACACTATGACGAGGTCAAAATTGCTGACCGAAGTCTCGCACGTTGGTGCAGTTTGGTCTGCCCTGGAAATTACGTTGAACCTACACTCAAACTTTGATATCCTATTTTTTATTAAACACAAGATCCTGTTGACTTCGTGACGGGGTGCATGACGAATTCCACCCCTTGTGGATTTTCCCTGGAGATTACGAAGTCAAAATATGACCAGTCAGGAAAAACGCAAAGGAAAAAAGATTTAATTCTAAAAGAAGTATGGGCTACATTCATTTCCCTGTCTTTTCCTTTTCCTGATACTGAGTGAGTTTGATTATATTTCTCTATGAAAGGTGTGAACTTGTGGCATGTTAGAAGAATATTTGAGTACAGCGAGACATGCTGGAGTTTGTAGAGAGTAACAAGCAATGAAAGAAAAGATAATTGACAATAAATAGCGGAGAACGTACACGCTTGACTCGTACAATCACTCCAGTGTTTTCTAGCCCACAGTTCTATTAAGTTATATAGAAACATGAGTAAGAAAAATTACGAGATGCTGGCTCTTTCATGTAATAATTCGAAATAGATTGAGAATGAGTTTAAGACGGGAAAAGGAAAAGACCGGGATATTTTCATACATAGGCATCTAGGAATGATCCTCTGGAACCGCCGAACATGTACATACACCTATGTTGACGTTTATGCTTCAATTCAACCTTCGATCCAAATTGTTTCTTTCTTGGATTTGGCTGAATATCGAGACATCAAACACAACACAATGCTCTAAACTATACTTTGAAACAATCAAGAAATCTCTAGTCTCCACATGACAATAATACATTGAAAATCAAGCGAAACTCCATTACAAAATTACGAGGCAATCCATTTGGCATAAAAACTAATGCAAACGAAACTTTCTTATAAGATCATATTCATTTTTGGGAACGAAATCGTCCATTGAAAAGTCAGCTCTTTTTCACTCACTCAAACAAGTACCTAGGCGTGACCACCAAATGCTTGGCTCTCGGAGTAGTGAGCTCGAACTCCTCGGTCATGTCAAGCTCGTTTGGTGACATGCCACCGGGAAGCTCCCGGTCGAAGCGAGTGCACGAACCGCACCATTGTCAAGTCGAGCTGCATGCCGGGGCACCCTCGGCGGCCTGCCCCGAACGGCAAGAGCTAAAAGTCACGCCCCTTGACGTCCCTGCTCGACCCCAAGAATCTTTCAGGCACGAACTCTTCCGGGTCGTCCCTGGTCCACACTTTCGGGTCCCTTCCAATGGACCACACATTCACGATGATCCTCGACTTGTTGGGTATATGGAAGCCGCTCATCGTGCAGGTCATCGGTCGGCTCGTGGGGAATCAAAAGCGGAGCCACCGGGTGAAGCCTCAAGGTCTCCTTGATGACCATGTCTAGGTAGTCCAAGCCATCTATGTCTCGATTCCTCCATTGCTCTATTCGGTTCCACGGCTTTCTCTAGTTCGTGTTGGAGCTTTTTCATTGCACTAGGATGTTTTATAAGTTCAGCCATTGCCGACTCTATTCTTTGTCGCGAAGTGTCCATTGAACCCGCCAACATGTCCTTCACAGAGAAATATATCAAAGATTCGTATTAACATGTACATCTATTGTACTTATCCATAATATTTACAAGTATAGTAATTTATGCATTGAAATAAAAACTTTATACCACTAATTATTCAACAAGTGTATCGAGCACCTTCTTCAGAAACCAATATGTTGATTGACTCCGTCAGAAACTACTTACGAGATTTCCCTAAGTATGGTCTATAGTTAGAATGATACTTTATATAAGGATAAAGTCCTATTTTTCTTAATGAAATATTTGGTATAGGACGATGGAAATTATTATTCCAACTAGCTAATCGTATTATCTTATTAAAAACCCACTCAAAATATGACCATGAGTCTCTTAAAGTTGGAAGCACACGGTAGAAATCCGATATCTTCGCTCGGGAAGATCACTAAGAGGGAGCCTAAGTCCGAGCCCATTAACATATCATTCACTCAAAAACTTAAACCAATAAGTTATGGGCCAATTAAGATATATTAACCGCTCCACACAACATCAATTATCATATGTGGGACTTTTCTAACACAACTCACACGTGCATTCTAACAATCTCTCCATCACGTGTGACCTCCAAGTGTTAGGTTTGCTCTCATTTAATATAAGTATTTTTCCACACCAATTTATCTCAACTTGAATCTCCATCAACGCCCATTGGACCCCTGCATTGCTATACCACAACGCCCGCCGGCTCGAAAATTGCTTTGGCTACTAGATTCCTTTCTTGAGATATTCACCAAGCACTTATACATATTAGGAGTGGCCCACCAATCAACCATCGGCTCCGATACCATTTGTTGGGAGCGAGTAGTAGAAGTCCGATACCTTTGCTCGATAAAATTGTCAAGAGAAACCATGGAAATTGCGGAACTACTTCACTTGGATGTTCGCAGGTTGTCACGGTTTCCTTAAACAAAATAGTGCCGGATTTATGATAATAGTTGTTGATGATTACTCGAGAAGGATCCGGGAGTTTGTGCTTAGGCACAAATTTGATATTATTGTTAGGATCGGGCAGCTGAGAGCTTTGATTGAAAAGGAGACTAGTAAAAAGATCAAGCATGTGCAGATTGACAAAATCATGGAGTTTTGCTCGGAGCTATTAAATAAATTGCATGAAGGAAGGCGTAGTGAGACACCGTGTTGTTGCCAACAAACCACAACATGTTGCACAATTGATAAGCAGAACATTATTAAAGATGACCTATAAAATGCTCTCTAGTGCCTGGTATGGCTAAGAGTTTCTGGCGGATGCACTTAATATGGCGAGCTACCCGATAAATAGATCCCCATTGATTGCGATTGGATGTCGGACTCTCAAAAACCCGTGGTCGGTTAACGTCGCTGATTATTCTATTCTTAGAATATTTGGTTGCATATGTTAAGTTCGAGTTAGTGATGGCAAGCTCGATGGAAGGGCAAGAAAGTGTATATTCCTAAGTTATGCACAAGGTGAATGTTGTCGCGACCTAAAAAATAAACAAGTTAAATTCCAGGCTAATGGATTATCAGGTTAATTAATTAACTAACCTAACTCGGACTCTCCCGAATCCATACCAAATCGCCACTTAAGGTTCGAATGATTAACATGCAATGTGATTTGAATTTGGAGTCGCCACTAATCATTTTCGGTAGGTTGACTAGAAACCCAAATAAAATAGCGGGAGAAAACTATCTTATTTCGCGTACGGTAGATTAAGAGTCCGGGGACTTGATTACGCTAAATTATTCTAACGCCCTTTCGGTACCATTTTCATGAAAAATATTTGATTTGGTAATTTACTCGAATTTCAAAGGTGCAGTTTTTTTATTCTTTTTTTGTTTTTCTTCTTTTTTCTGAAAATGTAAAACATTGAGTTTTATGCGATATACACCATGGACGATTTAGAAAGAAAGAAAACGCGGCCAATCACAAGTATTCACAAAAATAAATTAACATATAATAATACTAAACTTCGAATACGTGGCACGTCTAAAATAAACAATCAAATATTCAAATCAAATGATTACATCTTTGTAGATCAAGATGGAGACGATTACCTTCTATTACACAAAATCTTACTCACGTACACGTTATAGTTTCTTTCAAGATCTCGAAGCTTGAAGAGCGTGGCTGTCGTCGAAAATGGCAAGCGTAACGTTGTTGGGTGGCGAGAGGCGAAGTATGTAACGGGACTCGTCGAAGATGATGCTCGACCAAAGCTCTTTTTCTCTCACTCTCCAATTTTCTTTTCTGGTTTCTTCTCAAGGACTATCTCAATTCTTTTCTCCTCAAAAACTCTCTCAATTCTCTCCTACTCCCCAAAAAAAAACTCCCATATCTCTTCAAGAACTCTTTCTTCTTTTATAGGCAAAGTTCTTCATCCTTCATTCTTCATTTTCATTTCCTCACCTTCCATTTTCATCTTCTTTTCTTCATCTTCATCTTCTCTTCTTCATCTTCATTTCCCACCTTCCATTTTCATCTTCTCTTCTCCATCCTCATCTTCTCTTCTTCATCTTCATCTTCTCTTCTCCACCTTCATTTCTCCATCTTCCATTTTCATCTTCTCTTCTTCATCTTCATCTTCCTTTCTTCATCTTCCATTTTCATCTTCTCTTCTTCATCTTCCTTTCACCATCTTCCTTTCCCCATCTTCTTTCGGTATTTGCAATGCAATCCCTGAAGTTTCAAGTATTTACAATACGGTCCCTGAAGTTTTGAGTATTTGCAATACAATCCCTGAAGTTCGAGTATTTGCAATACGGTCCACGAGAAAATATTTCTTTCAAGCCCGAATCTTCTCAGTGCATTTTTTCATCCCATGCCTAGTCTAGATGCCTGTTAAATTAAGCTCAAATTATATGCCAATGCTAAATGAATATGTGAGATGATTTTTGTTTAGAACTAAAATTAGTTCTAATTTTTTATGCAATATATATATTAGTCAAAATTTTAGGTGTCAACAATTGCCCCTCTTTGAGTGGTGGCTCGTAGAGGTTCCGCTCAAAGATAAAATTGAACCCTAAATTTTGATAGTGCAAATGATGGATGATTTTTTTTTTTTTTTTTTGCGGGAGTTTTAATCCCATTTTTTGTAATGAAGTGATGCATGATATGCGAGGATCGTAAATAACATGTGTCATAATTTCTCTTTTCCATGTTAGAGAAACCTCGCATATGGATCGCATACGAGAATACCTGTTTTACCAAATATCTCATAAGCTAGTGATTCCCTTAATTTCCAAGTTTCTTGCAAACACGAGGACCTTAAGGTATTCGGCCTATCTGTTATCGGGACTTCTCCCTAATGCGAGACAGCGCAAGATATGTGTATCCTTCCGGATCACAAGAGCTACGTCGTTGTGAGTCGAAAGAAGTAGAATCAAGTTCACAAGAGCTACGTCGTTGTGAGTCAAAAAAAGTAGAATCAAGTTCACAAGAGCTACGTCGTTGTGGTTGATTAAATGTCGAAACCGCCCGGTGCATATGTCTTCACGATTCGACAAAGGGGAACCAAAATCTTAAGAGCTACGTCGTTATGATTTGGTTTGGATCAAAATCACAGGTGCTTATGTCTTCGTGATTTGATAAAGGAGCCGAGAATCATAAGAGCTATGTCATTATGAGCCGACTAAAGATCAAGATCACCAGTGCATATGTCTTCGTGATCGAGGCGAAATCATAAGAGCTACGTCGTCATGATAAGATGTCAAGATCGCCGGTGCATATGTCTACACGACCTGACGGAGAGGCATATTGCCCGATTGAATCGTAACAACTATCATCGGAGGAGTTGTTAATTTGAAAATGGGTTCGGGAAAACTTACTTAGGTTCTCCGAACGATTAATCAAAGAACGAAACAGATCGCTCGTATCATACATGGTAGGCATTTGCCCGGAGAACTTGCTCATTCAATAATCCTTGGATGAATTTCGAGACCTTGGGAGGGACATCGAACATCGGGAATGTATTACCCATCATAGAATGGTAGAGGTAACATGCGCAAACATATTCAACAATGAGTTCATGCAAAACTATCCTACCGAGCTTGCAATGATGTATATAATGCAATCACTCATACCATGGTTTATGCATAACCATTCTATCAAGTTTACGTTACCAACCCTGTCCGGGGATGTTCTCACATTATGAATACCTCGAATGTGAGGCTGAGTGGGGGACTTCGGTCCGAGAGGGTTTTCTCTCACTCTCAAGAAAAGTTATTTATCTGTCTCTGCGGGATTCAAAAGAAATCACTCAATCTTTCCATCATCGCATTCGATAAGGATCCGAGTAATCTCGCAATTGATACGACAGAGCCGATCCGGAGGTCTTGATTAGGACCGTAATGAGGGCTAGGTCAAAGGTTTACAAAAGGGACTCTAGTTGAGTCGAAGGTCTTTGAAATGAATTTCTTCGTCATCTCTCGGGTTTACAAGTCAAGAACTACGCAAAAATGAGAGAGAAGTAATCTTGCTCGAACTTCTTCGAGTGATGCTTAAAATCATGTAACTCCACATTAATTCAAGTGCCCTAGTCGGAAAAGGCTTTTTAAAGGGTTGTAATGGAGGTAATGATTTGGGGAGTGAGAAACGAAAGGGTTCGTTTTGGCTCGGAAGATATTTGAGAAGGGGCTTGATGTTGGTGATCATTACAATCTTGTCACCGATCGTGGCCTTCTATGATACCATCATTGCTCGAGGATGGTATGAACTGAAGATTGCATTTGCAATTTGACACTTCATGGAGATTTTTCTCTCAACCCTTTTAGGATATACGGGAAAATTGTGCATTCAAGTTCGAAATATTCTACAAATGAACAATGAATTGAAAGGGCATTGGCCTTGCTTTTGGTAGGCACTTTGCTTTTTAAATGCCCGGGAGTTTTTTTGTGGAATCAGCTTTTCCTCTTTCTTCTCTTTTTTTTTTACTCCCAACTCTCTTTTACGATTGTATCTTGATGAGTTCATTGGGAGATTTTCTATGGATCCGGCTTTTGGGGTCCTTCTACTCAAAGATGGGTCATATTTGTTTTGGGACAACAATGATCACCAATAAGGGCTTTTAGAAACGAATTTGCGAGGCTCAAATGGATTGTGCAAATGGATATAGATGTGTGGGATAGAAAAAGAAATGCTCTTCGTCACCCTAAGGCACTTGAATTAAAGCGCAAGTACAATGCAAAGAACCACCCGAAGATTGATGTTAGTCCAAGCAAGAAGATTTCTAACCATTTTGTCTAGTGATCTGATGGAATTACCTCTATTTTGCCCCAATGTGGGGTGGTTCTTGACAGGGGTTGTGGAAGTGAAATCTCCGCTCAAATGGGTTGATCAACGGATAACTTGCGGTGTTTAGGGTAGAGAAATGAATGCCTCCATCACTTCGGTTATCGTACCTTTCGCGAGAAAACTCTTTACCTCGGGGAGTGCGGAATTTAGCCATCGTTCATCTCTCTGAAAAAATTGGAGGTGTTTGGGAAAGGATTGCCTTTCATCATCCTGTCATGCCCCCTTTCGTACATTCGATGTATCTTATGTAGTTCATGTTCCTTATTCGGAGTTGGTAAATTAAACATGAGGAACAATCATGCGCAAACTATGCAGTGTATGAGTGTTTTCGAGCATATAAAATGCAGCAACTTTTTATCTTGGCGGACAAAGTTCGCAAGTACATAAAAAATTTCTTAGGGGCATGATCGTGAGTTGCCCCCTGTTCATGCAAATGCGTTGCAAAACTTCATTGTATGCTTTCGAGACATGAGATTGTCAAAGGTTCCAAGAATTTCTCATTTCATTAATTTTTCATGGAGAATGGATACTTCTCTGTTTGGACAGGTAGTGAACCCTGTAAAAATCAAAAGGGAAAGCATCAATGTATGTCCTCATGTTCTAAAAGAATTGAAACGATACCACTTTACCCATGTACGTATTCCTCGCGAACTTTGAATTGAAAAGATCGATTCATCTGGATCGGATTGTATGTCGGGAATGTCATCTCTCCAGGTTCTATAACCGTTCGGGCTGAGCTTCGATCTGCGAAGCAAAAAGTTTTTATTAATCTTTGTACATTGATGCCAAATCCCGGGATCGACCCCGGGATGCCTCGGACCACTGTCATTCCCCCAACCACTATCTTTGCGGTGTTGTTGGCGTCCACGGGTGGTTCGCTTTTGTTATATTGTTCTCAAAGCAGTTGGCAATCCCTGTCGAGAATAAAATAAGCTTAACTTAGAGTTTGAAATGACTGAGAGCCAATTGGGACGATACGGAGTTACCCATCTTTGAGCCTGTTTGGTCTTTTACTTGCATTCTCCCAAGTAAGGCTATTTGGAATCTCTCTTTACGGGCGTTCGGGAGTGTCGTCCACAAATTGATTTGCTACGAGGCCTAGCTTAATAAGGAACTTACGCATTTGATAAGAGAGGAGAAAATTCGCCCTTTAACTCTAGACAAATTCTAGACAACTAGAAAGTAAAAGTATCCACGCGGGGAACTATACATGGAATTAAAGGAGTATTCATGCGAGATTGGTTCCACCTCTTTTCTTTGGCTATTCCAATGATTGGCTGATTTTGTCTTGGATCATACACCAACGATCGTTGTTTGAGGATCCATGATCACTTGCTTCGGATCACAACTCGGGAGGTCTTTCGGCTCCGGCCGGGCGACCAAGGCGGTGAGCTCATCATCAAAGTAACCTTTTGATTTTTCGGGCATTTGATACTCGGGTGGGCATTGCTACTTGCTAACACCGGCGACAGATTTTCCACTTTGTTTTTGCCGTGAGCGGTCGACTCCTTGAGCTTGAGCCTCCGCCGTCAGCTCGGGAACTCGTAGGGATGATCAGCGGTCCCATTGCTAGAACCACCGGCGGAAGGTCGGTATGGCCGGTATTCTTGATTGGGAAGTGGTCGGGTACTTTTTGCTCCGTAGGTTTTTCCCGGGATTAATCTTCCGGTCAACTTTGCTCCGGTCGCCTTGGTTCCAAGCTACATCGTGCTTCTTCGACTTATCTCTAAATCTCGTGAAGGTGATTTGTGACACTTCGTAGAGTGAGCCCGTTTATATTCATCATTTTGAGTACGGCCATTGGTCGTCTTGAATTGATTCCTAAGTTGTCGAGCGCCTCGATGAATATAGAGTGAAGCTCGGTGGACCAAAGGGGCCTTTTCTTTCCGACAAAATCGTCGTAGTAAGTTTGGCCATAGTTCTTTTGTTCGAGTAATTGCTTCCTTACAGCATGCTGCCAAATATTTTGGAGCACTCGAGCCTGACCCGCTTCTTTAGGATGTCCCGAGCACCATGCAATATGGCCCTCGTTATGACTCGCTGATCATCACTTGCTGATGTTATGATCACCGGTATATCCAACTCCGAATCGATGATCTTTAAGAGACGAGACCGTCCATATCGATCCCTACCATGGTTTGACGACGATGTCGAAATCATATTTGTACCGCTCGGCTCCTCTAAGGCTTCGTTGCTTTCACATAAATTTGAAATCTTGTACATGCACTTTCTCGGCATGGCAACGAGGATAGAGAGGAAACGGGGTTGCCATCAATGGCCATGACTCGTAGATCCTCGGGATAGGAAGCTTCCCATACTTCCTTTGGAATGGACGCATACTTATTTTCCTTTCAAAACCTTCCATATGTAGACCGAAAAATGGGTGTTTCGACTAAAGACCGGGCTTTAGATGTTCTTTGGACTTGCAAAGATATATTGCCCAGGAAAATCACAAAAGCGATGATGGCCTTTCGTGACGAGTTCGGAGGTGCATGGAGACTTCAAGTTCTTTATAAACTTTTTCGATGCGTTAGTCCATGAGACAGCTTTTCTCTCCTTTTCGGTCTTAGTGCCTTGAATCCATTTCGTAATAACTCTTACCTCCCGCTCAATCCGTCGTTCTTTTTTTACTTTTCTGATATGGAGGAGCCCTCAAATCTTTTCACTTTCTCTACGAACGAGGCAGTTATTTCCCTCTTCAAATCTTTTCGCTTCCTCCTACGAACGAGGCGATTATTTCCTTCCTCAAATCTTTTCGCTTTCTCCACTAACGAGGCGGTTATTTCCCTCCTCAAATCTTTTCGCATTTACTTACGTGAAGGTTTTCAATGCTTAGTCAAATCGCGCGGAATTCACGCATTTAAACATGATGATGTTCGTGGATAGTATCTGTTCTTTGCCCTGGATTAAAAGAAGAATGTCTCACATGGGGATTTTGTAACAAACAGTACATTCATTCGTACATGTCACTACTTCTCTTGAGGATTCGTAAGGGCTGGCTAGTAATGCTCAAAGAAGAGATATTTTGAGAGCCCATAATAAAAAAAACTAAAGCTTTATGTAGGCTACACATTCGGAGTTCCATCAGCGTTGAATTGGCTGTTGTGACATCAAGGAAACTCCAATTGTAGTGATGCATGTCTCTTCCCTCGAAGGGCATCGGTTACGCCTCTGCAAGACCGACTTTTGCGGGATGTATCTCCAACGAAATCGGATTGTACGAGAACTTGCTCCGGGGGATGAGGCTGGTGAATGAGCATTTTCAATGCTCGAGATGTGGCTCATCGAGGGACATGTCACCAAAGGAGATGGGGCCGCTACAGACATGGCAAAAGCGGCGGTGTTGATAGCATCCCTATACCTCTTGTTCTCTCGCTCGAAGCTTTTCACTTTCTTCCCTCGAAACGTAAGTTCATGACTTTCATTTTTAACCTTCAATCGGGTCCGCTTTGTTTTGAAACCAAAACTTGACCTTCAAGGGGCTCCATTCCTATCATCCGGCTCAATTCATTTTTGCGTCTCCTATTCACGTAAGAGCGCTCCTTGAAGCGGCTTGAGCACTTTGATTTGATATTTTCTTTTACGGGGTTATTGCGGCTGCCGCTTGCCATTGTTATTCTTTGTCGAAATCTTGAATTTCACCGCCAAGAGAGTTGGGTTTTACGGCTTCGGCGTTGGATGCGGTCTCGAAATCCAGCGGTTCGCTTTCGGGGATGTCTAGGTTGGTTGCCTCCAAGTAAGTGCTTGATGGCCTCTAAACATGTTGGATTGAAATGCCTCTTACCGCCTTTTGTTCACTCTATTCTCCGATGTATGCTTACTCTCTCCAAATTCTTTCGAGTAATCGGGTATGTTCCAAAGCCTCCCTTTAAACGCGGATGAAAATCACTAAGCCGACGTTTTTCCCAAGATTTCGTGTTTCCCGCCTTTGTCTTATTTTTTTTAACGTGATGGGACCCCGAATCCACTCGCACCGATTTTCTTTTCTTGATAACCATGCTTGTCTCCCATTCAGTTTTCAATCATGGTAGGACTTCAACTCTTTTCGTAACTTTTCGGATTTGTGAGGCTCGAGATTACGGATTGACGATAGATCCAGGATCCAATGAACGAAACGCCCGTAGTTTTACCCGAGTAACTAGGCTCCGTAAGAATTGCTGTTTCTTCTCTCGGAAAGTATGCTTGTCTCCCACTTGGTTTTCAATCATGGTGGGACTTCAACTCTTTTCGTATCTTTTCGGATTTGTGAGGCTTGAGATCACGGATCGACGATAGATCCAGGATCCAATGAACGAAACGCCCGTAGTTTTACCCGAATAATTAACTCGGCCTCCACAACAATTATTGCTAGGACTTTTCCCTGCCCTTTAAATTGGGATTTAACGCCGAGACAATTATCACTTTCATATCTTCATCTCCAACCTTCTAAGCACTCTTTTGCATCCACTCTTTTTAGCCACTTCAACAACAATGGCTTCCCTTCCGCATTCTACTTTGAAGTTTTGGCCAAATGGGAGAAACTTTATAATCTCCTAGGCCAGGGCTACTCTTTATATAGCCAACCATCGGAAGCCGAAACCGAGATTCGTCTTATGTTTAGGGATATGGACACCTTCCATTGAAGGTACCAAGTTAGAGGAGGAATACGGGATCTTCCCCACCATCTTCACTAACTTCCTGGAGGCTTACCATGTTGCTCATCAACATGTTACTTTGGCCCACCTTGTGAAGGCACGCTATCGGGATCGGTCGGACGGCTTGGTGTTGGCCGGTCTTTGTAGCCGACAATTATAAGAAGGCCCTTGACTACGGTAACGAACAAGTCTCCCTGTTGATTCGTGAGAGGGGAAACTTGGTGGGGTGTTTGGCCATGTCCCAGGACCATCTTCGAGCGCGATCCGCTCAATATTGTTTTAAAATTTCAATGCACATGGGTGGAAGAAAGGTTGGACGATTCGACCCTGGATATAGCCCGCGGGAGAATGCGATCCATGACCTGGAATTTCTTGCCGAGCATCACGAGGACAAGGTAGCCAAGCTCAAAGAGAAATGTGAGCTCCTCCTCTTTAAGTTGGCGGATCTCGATTCTCGAAGCGATCGGTGTAGAGCGGAGCATCAACCGTATGGAGAGTCGGTTAAACTCCTTTGTGATGCTCATTAGGGCTCGGTTTGGCTTTACATTCCCACCCCGTTGATCTATTTGTAAGGCTTTCGATGAATGAAATGAATGCAAGTTTTTACTCATTTCATCTTTGTCGTCATATCTTTTCGCAAGATAACCCCTTTTACTCTGCGAATATGTAAATCTCACGCTCACGATGGTCAATCCAATTGGGCCAGGGAGGCTCCCCCATTCGAAACAATCTCTCAACAAAGATTAGTAGCAAGGAAACAAACGAATGCTCAAATGTGAACAACTCGTGAATCTGTATTAATATTATAACTCGATTATGAGAACATCGAGTGAATCAAGCATAATATTTCTTTACGGCGTCGGAATTAATTGGATTGATAAAGACACGACCATCCATCTCGCCCCAGAATCAAAGCACTACCAGGGAATACCTTCTTTACTATATATGGACCACCATAATTTGGAGCGAATTTCCCTTTTGGGAGTGGGACTATTGGTAATAATTTTCTCAAGACCAGGTCATTGATCCGAAAATATCGAGGCCAAACTTTTTTGTTGAATGATTTAGCAACTCTCTTGATAATACTGGCCATGACATACCCTTAAGTCTTTTTTTCGTCGATCGGATTCAATTGGCTTGCTCTCTTTGGATCCATTCAGCTTCCGTCGAGCTTAGCTTGAGACGGTATACGTAAGGAAGGAATTTCCACTTCAATCGGTAGAAACGACCTCCATTCCATATACAAGAGAATACGGGGTTGCCCCAGTAGATGTCCGGATTGAGGTCCAATATGCCATAAGTGCAAATGGCAACCTCTCATGCCGATCGCGATAATTTTCAGCCGTCTTCGCTAAAATTTTCTTAATGTTCTTATTGGCGGCTTTCTCTTGCTCCATTCATCCGAGGACGATATGGGGAAGAGTTCGGATGCTTGATCTTGAATTTCTTAAACAATTCGTCCATTAGTTTGTTGTTTAAGTTCGAGCCATTGTCGGTGATTATGGCTTCGGGTGAGCCGTATCGAGCAATGATATCCCGGCGGATAAATTTCGCGATATTTCGTGCCATGATCCGCTAAATAGGATGCGGCTTCGATCCATTTGGAGAAATAGTCAATCGCCACCAAGGTGAATCGATGCCCATTGGATGCTTTAGGGTTGATAGGACCGATAACATTAATCCCCCACATAGAAAACGGCCATGGTTCGGATAATCGATGCAACTCATTTGGAGGGACGTTAATCTTGTCACCATGAATTTGACATTTGTGACTGACTCGGACATGCTGAATACAATCTCTTTCGAGTGTGAGCCAATAATAGCCCAACCTCATAATCTTCTTAGCTAACAAGTGGCCGTTCATGTGTGGACCACAAATCCCTTCATGTACTTCCATCATCGGACAAGCTCGCTCGGTTGAGTCAACGCATCTTAGTAGGGCGAGAATCGAATGACCGTTTGTACAAATTCTCTCCATTCAAGAAGAACTTCGAGGCCATCTTCCTTATGTACTTTTGGTCGGATACGGTACTTTTTTCGGGGAACTCCCGCTTCTGAATATAAGTCTTGATGTCATGGTATCATGGCTTACCATCGGGTTCATTGATCACGGCCATACAATATGCCGGGTTTTTTAATACCTCGATCTTCGGTGGGTCAACCTCAAGTCCATTGGCAACTTGTAACATTGAAGACAAGGTAGCAATGCATCGGCGAATCGATTATGAGTCCTGGGCGGATACTCAAATGAGATATCTTCAAATTCCTCCACCAATTCATCCGAGATACTCATGGTAGGGTAGCAATTTAGCATCTCTCGTCTTCCACTTTCCAACGGTGTCGAAGGATAATCAAAGCGGAATCTCCGAACACCTTGAGTCGGGCTATCCTCATTTCAATCGCAGCACTGCGGACCGAGGATGCATGCCTCATATTCTACTACGTTATTTATGCAAGGGAATACCAATTTTGCTTTGCCACGGGATAATGCGACCACCTGGAGATATCGAATCGCGCCCGCGACCTACGATAAATTGACAGCTCCGTCAAAATATATAGTCCGAGATGTAATCCTCCACCGACATGATTCGATTTTTAGAATGGTAGGCATCATCATCTCGCCCCGAATTTTCAGCTAGGACATCTGCTATAGTTCGTCCCTTGATTGACCTTTGGGACAAATATTGAACATCAAACTCGGAGATGAGGATTTGTCATTTGGCAAGTTTACCAATCAAGGCGGGTTGATTAAGCAAGTATTTGACGGGATCGCACTCGTCACTAGAAGCACCTTAGTAATGCAAGGTATATTGCGAAGCTTGTGCGGTCCCAGTACTAACGCCGCACATATTTTCTCTACTTCGGAGTACTTCATTTCCGGTTGTGAATTTCTTGCTCGGATAATAAATGGCTTGTTCTTTTCCATCCTCCTCGCTTCTCTTGGGTTAACATAGCACCCAATGATTCACTAAGGATTGTGAGGTAGAGGATTAAAGGTTGCTCCGGCGTTGGAGGAACAAGCACGGGTGGATTCATGAGATGTTGCTTCGATTTTCAAACGCTTCTTCGCATTCGCTATCCCATTGGACTAGCGCATTCTTCTTTAATAGCTTGAGGAATGGCTTAGCGGTTTCGATAAGCGAGAGATGAATCGAGCAATATAGTTTAGCCTACCCATCAAGCTTCGAACTTCTTTAACCGTCGTCGACGGCTTAAGCTCACGAATAGCCTTAACTTTCGAAGGGTCGAATCTATGCCCTTACCTTTACCACGAATCCGAGTAGCTTGCCCGAGCTGGTCCCAAAGACACACTTGGCAGGGGTTGAGGCGTAACTTATACTTTCGGAGTCTGTCGAACAATTTTTTCAGCGTTTCGACGTGATCTTCTCCATGCCTTGTTTTTGCTATCATGTCATCGATGTAAACCTCAATCTCATTATGCATCATGTCATGGAAAAGGGCAACCATGGCTCGTTGGTAAGTGGCTCCGGCGTTTCCGGAGACCGAACGGCATTACCCCGTAATGGAACATTCCCCATGGTGTGGTGAAAGTGGTTTTCAACTTGTCATTGACATTCATCAGGATCCGATTGTACCGGAGAAACCATCCATGAATGAAAACAATTCAAACCCCTGCAGATCTTGTCAACAAGTACGTCGATATGCGGGAGGGGGAAATCATCTTTAGGATTGGCCTTGTTCAAGTCTCGATAATCGACACAAACCCGAATGCGGCCGTCTTTCTTCATGACGGGGACTATGTTAGCGACCCAATCGGAATATTCCGTAGTCTCAATGAATCCTACATCGAGAAGCTTTATGACCTCCTCTTTGATCTTTCGCACTAATTAGGTCTGGCCTCCTTGACTTTTGCACCACCGGCTTAGCCAAAGGATCGATTCGGCAAACAATGTTCGACAATGGAACGGTCGAAGCCCAGGCATATCTGCATAGGACCCAGCGAAAATGTCCTGGTAATCCTTTAGGAGCTTAATCAGCGCTCGGACATCTCTTTGGAAAGGTTTGCCCCGATCTTAACTTCTTTAGAGTTTTCCGCATCGCCTAGGTTGATCGAGATAGTTTGTTCACCGGTCAAGGGCTTCGATCTCCTCATGTCGTTCGAAATCTTGACGAACTTCCTCATATCTGACTGAATTCATCAAGGTCGTATACTTCGAATCCACTAGATTTCCCTCCTCATGTGTCCCCCCGAAACATAAAGTAACAAAATCGGAAGAACAAAACGGGGCTTAATCGCGGTGTGATTTTGAAGAACTTTATTTATTTATATATATTTTTATTTTTCAAAACCGTGGGACATGAATTCTTGAAGAAGCCCAACCCTCGGTTCTTACCATGATGACAAACTTGTTGGTCGTTGGTTATCGTCATCGGGTTGGTTTGGGATACTTCAACAAGATTCGAAAATAGCGTAATTTTATTGATATGAAATTACATCTTTTGGGAAAGGAAATCCAAGAGTGCAAGACGAATAGAAATCCAAATGTAATTCAAAATATAAAGGAAACCGAAAATGTCCCACGTAGGGGATCGCATGAACATAAAGATGTTACTCGAATCTAAACCCTCTAGTGGATCATCACATATGGCATTAATGGATGATTTGGAAGGTTTAGGCGTCGATAAGTGCTCCTCATCATGCGCTCCGTCTTCGAGATAAAGCAAGCAATGGTTACATCATCAAAACAACCCGGCGATATCGAAGACCCCTTCATCTCTCTTGGACCCTATTAGCTCAACCTGCAGTACCTTGATCCTTCGGTATGTCGGGGAACA
Organism: Rhodamnia rubescens; assembly: GCA_021437795.1. Lineage (NCBI taxonomy): Eukaryota > Viridiplantae > Streptophyta > Magnoliopsida > Myrtales > Myrtaceae > Rhodamnia > Rhodamnia rubescens. The sequence goes on from JAILYA010000150.1 coordinate 183,284, forward strand.
CAATCCCCAAGTCATCTTCAAGTCGGGTCGGATTATCGTAGCCTCCGACTACCCAAATCGATCGGAAAGTGATATATAGAGGTGGGGGTAAAAGGATCGCATGCCCAACACTTTGCGACCCATTACGCCTCTTTTATGCCCACGCCTTGACATCCTAGACCGGTTGTGTGAGATTGGCCTTTAGGTTCAATTGGGGTGCGAATCCCTTGGCCATGTCGACCTAAACCCATACCAGGCTTAAAGCCATTGCCCACCATTATCTTAGCTACCATAAGAGACGTGGTTGAGATTTCGGGAACGAGCAAAAGGACTTTCCAGGTGATGCATGGATAGTGTGTACTATCTCAAAAGCGTGGTAGGAGTCTTCTTCGTCATGAGCTGGCTCGATGTAAGGGATGGCCGTTTCATGGAAAATCCGGTGATCTTCCTCTCCATGGACAATCACCAACTTCCGTTCGACCACGAATTTAATTTTCGATGAAGGCTCGATGGGACAGCTCCGGCATTATGAATCCAAGGTCGGCCTAGGAGAAGGTTAAAGGCCGAAGGAATATCCAAGCACTGGAAGAGAATGTCAAACAAAGAAGGCCCGATCCGAATCTCCCAAGTTGATCCGCCTCAAAGACATCCTTCTTCACGCCATCGAATGAGCGGACGGAAGTCTTGGCTCGCAACCTCGGCAGTCAATTCCCAAACGATTTAATGTGGCTAATGGGCAGATATTTAATGCTGACCCGTTGTCAATAAGTACCCGAGCTACATGAGTTTGCTTGTGTTTGATATATATGCAAAGCTTTGTTATGACCCCGTCCTTCGAGCGGAATTTCATCATCGCGGATGCGACTCGATCCTTTAAAAGGATCGTCCCTACAAAGTTCTCTAGTTTGTCCTGTTCAACATTCTCGGGTACGTGAATTTCACCGAGTATCTTCATTAAGGACTCTCGATGCTTCTCCGGATGATTGCAGAAGTTCAAGTAAGGACACCCGAGCCGGTGACTTCGCAGTGCTGGTCGACAACGCTATACTCACTCGCTTGATTACAGCTTAAGAATTCCTTAGCATCTTTCTCGATGACTTGCTTAGTAGGTTGGTCATCGTTATAGCACGCCCCGATCTTGTTACCGGGGCAAGATCGTAGGACCAAGGAACCGCTTTGTCACTGTCATACGGAAAGGTCGGGCGAGGCAATGATGATTCCAAGTTCATCGTCCTTCGCATCTTCCGAGGCGGGCATATTCGCGCCTCCGGGTCATTCTTGATCAACCCGGCCACATGAGCATCTTACGCCCGAGACTCTTGAAAGGTCTCGGGTTGGGTCAATGCTTGCAAGCTCTCGATCCCGGTCGATGACAATGACACCGGGATATAGTGGCCACTGTCCCAGTTTGACTTGCCCAAACTATGAATCCGTTTCTTCATGAGACCGAAACTTTTTCCTTCAACCGATTGAGTGGTATCAATTCACCTGTTTTATAATATCCGCGCCGCGATCGAGCTGCCGAGGACATCGGCTACTCCAACCTTAAAGTGCCACTAACATGTTTGATTCCTGCCTCATCACGCATTAACTTTACTTGA